>OMLM01020618.1:128540-144594 GCA_900302695.1 Helostoma temminkii | reverse complement strand
CAATGGCCTCACTATACGTGAGTGAAATCCAGGAATCCACATTCAGTGTTATGGCTGATGCAATCACACACAACCTGCATCCCCATCCCATCTCCCACCCCTCTATCTCCACGAATCCACCCACACACACACACACACACACACACCACCACCACCACAAACAATTCCCTGTGGGTATCTTGATGTCTTATCTATTAGGTGGTGAACTTGAGAAAGAGAGCAAATAAAAGCTCTCTGTCACCTAAGATGTCTTGTCCACGCGGTTCATTTCTTCCTGCTGAATTGATTTTGTTAGTCAACAGCTTCGCTGATGGGAGAGATTGTCAGGCCCTAGAGAACAGAAATGCACTCTGTTTGCAGCGTGATGTGTGTATTGCCATGTCAAATCTGTGTTGTGGCTGTTACATATTGCTCCTGTCTCATCCCAAGATTACATATGCTCATCTGGGATTGTTGTCATGGTGCTCTTATGGTAGGATAGTTAAATTGTATCACAGATTAAGCTCAGCCTATACACACGACATACTGGCTGGCCATGAGCTAAGATGTGGATTGATCTTTACCTTCTGAAATCTAGGGGTGAGAAAGGAAAGTGTCCATACTGTTACACAGATTGTAATACAGTATGTCAAATGTCTCTAAAAGAAAGATCTGCAAAGCGGATTTGTGGTAAAAACGCATGAGATCAAGTGTCTGCAGATTTCCTTCATAAGTCCAAGTGGTAAATGCTTGGGCTTATCTGGATGGAGGTGAAGGATTGATGGGGGATGCAAAAGCAGTACAAGCCTCTTATTAGTGAAGATCTCTTGCAGAGAAAGAGAGAGAGAGAGCATGCTCATGTGATACACCATACCTCCCTGCTTATCCCGCAGGCTGTCAGCTCTTTTCCCCCTTCTGGCCCTGATAGTGCTGGACTTTTCCAACGGATCAATTAAATAATTTAGTGGCAATTTAGGAATTTGCTGGTTAGATGTTGGATCAATAGCATGGATTCCAGAAATCTGAGTTGCACCAAAATATAGCTGTTGAACCAGCACCGTTTAGAAACAGCATCCAGCATGCAGAGTTTTCTCTCTCTCTCTCTCTTTCTCTCTCTTTTTCAACCACACACTTTAAACACACATCCATTCACACAGGGGGATGCAGGGTTGAAGAGCTCAGACAAGAGAAGGATATACAGAGTGAGATCAACAAAAGTGGAGGGAATTTAAGAGTAAGCTGCAGCGAAAATAATATCAGCTGTTACTACTCTAATGAACACCAACACAGAGGTAGAATAGAGATAGAAAACTACATTTCCTTTTTTCCCCGCTTGACCTCCTGCTGAGATTCAGAGGCTTTAATTCTCCTGGTGATGTTGGGATCCAAACAGCTACAGTGAACAAACAAGATTACCCATTTGGACATGCCAGTAAATCTTATCATATTGTAGCAGAGAGAGGGGCTGGGAAACAGGACCAAAGCAATAAGGTTGATAGAGGCCCAGACGCAGACAGCCATGGTTGCTGAACACAATTCCTCTCTAATACAAATCTTCCTATTTCCTTCAGACTTGCAGTAGATTGAATTCATCACTTGTTGAGAGACAGTGATGTTCCACATGGTTGTGGCAACAGAAATTATAACTTATCATAGGTGTGAAGCATCATGTTTCTTTCTTGCCCTTTGTCATTTACAGTTTCACATTCTCAAAACATAAATGTTTAGCAAAATGTGAAGAATATCTTTCCAGAAAGCTGTACAGTTATTGTACTTGAGAAAGCTCACATCAGTTTTGAGTTGGATTTGATGAAGATAAAAGTCTTTCTCAGTCTCAACAGTATATGCCCAGATTTTAGTGTAATTGTCTTGCTCAACATACAGCTTTACAGTGGAGAAGCCTCTTGTTGTTAAGCGGCCTTGTGCCAGATTTGGTTCTTAGCATGAGGCAAACAGAAGCTGTGCAGCGTGCTGTAGGGCTGGGCATGATGAAGGTCGAGGGAAGTCAGAGATGGCGGGCTCCTGGGGGCTCAAAGGCAGTCGCTGGAGCTGTGCCTCAGACTGACTAGTCAGGGAGTGATTCCTAATTTCATCATAAACATACTGTAATGCCTCATCATGATAAATTCTCTTGACTGAGATCATTAGAGGCAGTTTGCATGGAACCGTAACCTGTAAATAAGATGATTGCAACAGGAAACATAATGTTGGTTTGGGGCTGGGCAAGAAATTACATTGTGCTAAACATACATGACAACAACAGTGATAAGGGATTTGGGGCTTATGAAAGCAGACAATATGGGGCTTGTTATCACTATATATCGGATATTAACAAGCAAAAAAAGATTATGAAGAAAAAATGTCTACACCACCACTAAGGTGACACCCCCACTTGACATGACAAAAAGAAGGAAAAATAGATTTTTTTTTCCTGTCTGTGTCTCTGAACAGACGCTGATCTCCTCAAATCCCATGTATCCCATGTTAAACCCATGTAATGTGGATTAAGACTTGTTGAAACATATAGATATATAGTTATATCACAAGAACAGATGGACTTCTTTGGGGGTGGACATCTTTGCCTTGTTTGCCCTGGAAAAAAATTATATAACTATACATGTAACATATGTGGTGTTCAATTAATAATAAGGATCATTTTCTAACAGTAATGGATTTTTATGCAGTTTTTGCATCTACCTAATTTGGTGCTTTAATTGAGCGGAGCAGATATTCCTCTTTGATTATTTGTATCTATAACATTTTCTCAATTATTTAAAAAAGGCATCGTACAACTAAACAAATTACATAAAAGGAAACTATCTACACCTAATTTACTACAGTTACATGTATGGAAACAGTCTGGAATATGATGTGGAACATATACGCAGAAAAATATGTACACATGCACATATGGAAGATGGGTCCACACCCACAAACATCTATATATAGGATGTCACTTAATTCCTGCACTGAGCAGGCTTTTTTTAAAAATATCTTCCTTTCTGAAACATGTGTTCTTGCTTGCTTATGGCTTCCTGTTATGAAAACTAAAAAACAAACTGAATGATAGCTAGAGAGGCACAAACAACAACATACTCCTGCAGAGAAGACATGTAAATATTTTTCCAGCCAGAGAAATTAATAAATAACCAACTACCCCTTCTTTACCACATGTCCTGAACACCTGCTAGATGCTGCTGCTCTGCAATGTCCCAACTTGTGATGTTTTCATCTCACAAATAAATAGCAGCCAGGTGAAAATGGTGTTTTCTCCTGACTCCATCAGGACACTGGGCTCAACCCACCAAAAGAGCTAGCAGCTGTTGGCTGCAAGTGAGCATAAGGCTGCAGAGTCAGGGTAGTAATGAATATACCAGATTGAAGTGGCTCAGACTTTCTTAGACTTGCTTAGAATATTTGTATAGGTTACACAATTGTGGTAATAATTCCTAGTCAGTTCCCCTTGCACACCCTTTCACCCACATTACTCTATGTCTGATACCTTTTGATCCCTGTAGGAGTGGAAAAATGAGGAAAAGAGATATTTTGAAAAAGACGTGTGTGTCCGTGTGTGTGTGTTATGTTTATATTGGCATTTTGGAGGCATCTTACATATTTGATTGTGCATGAGTACCATATTCCCAGTATGTTACCAGTGTTAATTGCATGTCATACTTGACCCTCATAATGTATTAATGCATTGCATGTACAACAAAATACGTTGAGTGTGTGTGCACAGATATTTGTGAAAGCAGGGGAAGAATGAATTGAGCTGTTTTGATACAACCACTGATCCAGTCTTGGCAGAGAGAATGATCACGCTTATTGAATGGCTGCCTGAGTAGTCTAATGAGGTAATATTACCACACCAAATGATGAAAAATTCATGTTACAAGTTGGTGTTGGTGCAGACGGCTCTCAGGAATTGCATTTGCTGTTTGATATTCTTACTTGCCAGCTCAGCAGGCACTATTGTATGATTGGAACAGAAAAAACACACTTAGGGCTGAAAGCCCAAGCTATTACTGTGAATAGCCTGTAGACACAGCAACACAAGTGGAAAAGTGTGTTTGTGTGTGCATACTGCTTTGAGTTCATGTACTGTAGGTGTATGTGTGCGCCTGTTTGTGTGTTTGTATATATGTGGGTAAGAGTGTGTGAAACACAGGGCAGCGCAGGTGAAGGCATGCATACTGAATGCTAAGTGATCATTCTGCCGATCTCATTGGCATTGGAGAGCTTGTACATCTCTGATAAGTGCCTTTATGGAAAAAGTCAGCACAGCTTTATCTCGTCATTGCAGGTTAGATCACAGATAAAGGGATTGGACTCCAAAAAGTAAATCAAAAAATCAAGCATGAGATAACACACCAGCTTCTTACCGTACCAGCTTGCTTCAAGTGACACTGCATGGTGACTGCTCATCTGCTCATCAGTAGGGCCCCTATCACTGACCTAGGGCTCTGTATGGGGCCTCGCTTTGACTGCTGAGGACATTTCAGATAACATTTTCCTGTAGAAGCTACCAATGTTACATTGTGTTGCTTATAGTTTTAAGTGCCATGCAAAGGAGCCCCCCCCCCAAGGGCTACAGTGGAGCAATCATCCCAGGTAACATATTGCAACATTTTGTATGTAAATTCAGACATCTATAACTTTAAAGTATTTAATCCCAGTCTGTCTTACTCTTATTGTTTCCATACACTTACAACTCTACTTCCCTTCCTTGTCCGTCTCTGCATCTGCTTTTTCCTTTCTTTCAACCTCTCTCTCATCCACCTCAACACATTCTTTTGAACTCTTTCCTTTTCCCTGTCTAATATCCCAATGCTTTTCTTTGCCCCCAAACTTCTCTGTCCCTCCTCTCCTCTCTGTGTCGAAATAAGGCTCCAGCAGTGGACCCTTAGGGTGATGGTGATGGAATGCATTTGGGGGGCCAACAGCTTTCTCTCTCCAGCCTGCATGCAAAATCATACCAATAGGGAATCACTGGTTCCTGTTTACAACACAGAGAGGGGTGCGAGCACCATGGTAACACTATTGCTCTCCCTAAAACCCTTGGCAGATAGGTCTGCACAATCACTCCCAGTTAAAACATTTTACTGTTGGATAAAGAAAAAAAGCTGTGGAGAAAAGAAATTGGCTGAAAGTATGCTGGCACATATCCAGTCACAGTGGAAGTCTGTTTTTTAATTCCTGTTTCATGTTTCTTGACTTAGAAATTAAATTTATGAGCACGGCAGAATGAAAGATGCCTTTCTAGTTGCATAAACCCATAATGTAAACATAAATCCTCTTGGAATCAAGTCATACACTGTACATACGTCTGTACAAAAATAATAGTTAGTGGTGCAAAAGACACAACAAAGGGCACATAACAGAAAATTAAGAATACACATATGTAGCCATGCACATGTGCACAAGAATTTTGACACACTCTTATTACTGTTGGGACTTGCTGCTATTTCTCTCTGGCAGAGTGCTTAAGAGATTAAGTTCAGGGTAATTTATAGTAGTTTGGGTGAATTCTTTACCCAGGTTTCCATTTAAAAAACCAATTTCTTGATTTCCGCTCTGGATCTTTGTGCCTAGTGACCCTGGTGTTTAAATATTCATAAACCATTAAAAATAAAAGATGCACATTTTGTACATTTGACCTCTTGTTATATACAGCTAACTCTATAAGCAGTTCTATCCAGTATAGTTTCCCATTCAGAGGTGAAGCGGGCGCTGTTTTGCCAACAGAAAAACACAATTCGCTTCCCCACATGTTCAGCGTTGATTAGAACTGGATGAAAGAGGCTACAATCTCTTCATTTGGCTGATAGAGAGGCCCACAAATATCTTCATAACATTATGCTGTTGTTGTTTCAAAAATGCAGTTTTTCTCTTCAGATTTAGATAATTGCTTTCCATTATAGCATTTAGATAAGATAACCGAAGAGGAATACAAAATGAAACTTTGGAAACCCATAAAACCTTTAATTAAGATGTGGATAAGTTTGTGAAGAGAGAATTGCAGAGTGTATTCTTGAGCATCCCTTTATGGAGAACGAGGGTGATGAAGGAGAAGACATTAGGATGTAGAAAGCAGGTGAAATGGGAGATGGAAGCAGAAATGTGAGTTTTATTCTATTAGAAATAAAGAAAAAAGTATACAACACCTTTATAACCAATAATGTGCATTTATATGACATTTTGTTAACTGGTCACTTCATCTGCAAGTGGCAGAGAAATCTCATCACGTCTACTCAGTACTGCCTTATTTAGTTCTTCAATAAACCATTCAGATGTTTGCTGTTGCAGGACTGGGACTCATAGGCTCAGTGTGAGTCCCCCCCATCTTGAGAAATTATGCATTGGCTGCGATGCTCCCTGCTGAATCCCTGCTGGGCCTGAGCGGTGTTCTGGGATGCAACCCAAGTCTAATCATCCGATACAAGTTTAAAAGTGGCCACGGGTAGTTTTGCAGTCGCAGGGAGGAGGGACCACCATGAGGGTTCCCTGCAGAGATGCTCTGCAGAGGCAGTATGCAGCTCTATCCAACTACCCCTGCATGAGGCATGGCAGGTAATAAAATTCAGAGACATAGATGAGTGATCTGCCTTCAGGATTCACCAGTCTTGATTAGTGCTTGTGTGCATTCTGACTTTGTGTGTGATTTGTTTATGCAGTCATTAAATCATTCACTGCACATTATATTCATAGCACTGGCTCATAATGTTCCCAGTGACCATTTGGTTCGGGAACATTTTGTCCATCTCGAGGTCTCAATCATGTGACTACTTATGCATCCTGTGTCACCATGCAAATGTGTGCACATGTTTGCATAATCAGGAAACAAATTTGGATCTTCTTTGAATTAACATCATCACATACAGTTAACCTTATCAGTAGAAGCAAGGTTAATTTCCTTACTTATGTATGATCTTGCCCCTGGTTATTGTTGTGGTAATTACTGTACACTATACTGTTGCCTCCCTAATACTCTTTATCAGAGCATAGTGACATTACAGCACGTACTGGTAAACTATGTGATACAATTGACACCACATTCAATTTGACTAATACTGATTTTTAGTGCTCCACCAATGTAACGGTAACACCAGCTCAACTAGGTTTGGTCTGCCTCTGTGTTTAGAGTGTGGACTAGTAACTGGGCATTCCCGAGTGTGTTCAGCATCGGCCAAGACCAGGACACTACAGTCTTGCTGTGAGCATGTGATTCAGTAAGGACAAGGCAACAATAGAAATCACACAGCACATCTGAAAATAAGAGAACACACCATGAAGATCATTTAAAGTTCTTTACCATCTAAATTACTAACTAGCCCTAACACCGCCTGACTGCAGCAAAGTAAGACAAGACGTACAACACCCTTCCCCACTGCTCTCTTATCTCCTATCTCTTTATCCTCTTGTCACTTACTCCAGATCCCTCATTTCTTTTGTAAGCCGACTTTAGTTGGATAACCCTGTAAATGCTTTGAGATTCAGTGAGGTTATCACTCCTGAATACTTATGCTTAATTGCAAGCAACGCTGTGAATAACATGGATGTGTTTACACTAAATCATGCATAAAAACAAGAAGCAATAAACTGTAAAGATATACTGTAGGGCAAAGAACCAATACACAAGGTTGGTCTGGTGTGTTTTTGACGCATCAAGGACAATCATGAGCTGCACAACACTAATGCATGTTACTATATACTGTAATGAAGTAATCAACTGCATGTCTTTCACTTTTGATGTTGAGTTTCTAAGCAAACACAATTTGAAAATGAAAATGACAACACTCGAAAGTCTTCCAACTGGAAATACAATTTGAATAAACCAGCACAGCCCGTTTCTGCTTCCTCTTACCAGCCACACACTTTTCAACTCCTACACCAAACTCTTAAGGCTGAATGATGTTTTCTGCACTGAGGTGTTGAGGTACCTGCCTGCTGCTGTGTGCACCTTCTCGGAAATGTAATTACAGCAACCATCAAGGCTGCAAGGATGTGTGGAGATGGGAGGAATTGTGAATGACCTTCTTGTTCTGCTTTGCATTTTCTCACACAGCAGGTTGAAGAAAGGCTAAGTAATTTTGTACATTTTTCTGTAATTCTAGAAAAATTCCTATTTTTGGATGACATAATAGGAATTTTTCAAAATCAAAACAATCTCCTTACTGCATTTGTCGCCCTTTATCAAAGAGTGAATGAGAGACTGTACAGATTAGTTTAAATAAGCACAATATTGCCTGATAATGTACTATACGTCATCCACTACATCTAGTGTTGTAGTGGCACAGTCGGTAGTTAAAAGTCTATGCTGAACTGTAAATGGATCTGGACAGTCTCAGAAACAACACTGACTGCTGCAACACAATTGTAAAGCATAATTCAGTCTCCAGTTTGTTCATGCTAGGGATGCAGCTGCTCAGTTAAAGTGGGCATTTCACCCCCCACATGTTATTTTACTCTTTTAGTGACTTCCATTTTTTTACAGCAGCAGCACTGACATATGGAGCTGTGCTAGGGAAAACTAACAGAAAGTTAATCTGCCCCTGATTCCCATGGCTTGGCCAAACTCCCCCCATCCTTTTAATAAACTAGGTCACAACTAAGCAGAGCCAATCTAGGAGAAGAAAAAAACACCAACTAAAAGTGTGGCACAAAAAGGAAAGAAAACAACAACATTAAAGAACCAAAATTGGATCTCTTTATTCTGAATTTGGATCATTCACAACTTCTTTAGCTACTATTCTTGCACTGCAGTGTGAATGGGTTGCAGGCCAACAATACTACTGTCTTTGGACTAGACAGTAAAAGGAGGAAGCCCTTCATAGCCTACAAACAAAGTCAACCCCTAGACATAGCAAACTGGTACAATCCACTATAGAGATAAGCTGTCGAATGTAACTGAAACAGTGCTGACAGCAGTGCAAAATATAAAATGACAATTAAAGGGGGGTGAAAGTGGCAGCAGATGGCACCTTTCTTGAGGTATGTGATGCAGCAAAAACCTTGGGTTAACTTTTCCTGTGTCATCTGTTCTGTTGAAAATATAGTGGACACATTTTATTTGTCATCTTTGATATCACAATAGTTAGGCTTGTGTCTTTCAGACTGCTGGCCACCTCGCTTCTCCACTTCTATCCTTTTTTCCTCCTCTCCCAGGTCCTATCTGCACTTTGTCGTGGCAACCCTGCAGGCATACTGTCTGTCCTCCTGAGCTCAAACAGTCTGCAGCACCTTGGATGTGCCTCTCGTGGGAAGGAAGACGAAAAGATAGCCTAAGAGCAAGCGAAAAAAGTAGTGTAGCAGAGGTGAAAGATGGAATAGATGGGGGGGAAATGAGTTGTGTTTTCATGTTCACAGCCTGTCCTTTTGATGTACACACCAAAATAACCTGAGGCCCACAGCAACCACTCCCAGTGGCTAACATGACAGTCATCTTGGCAGCCACTTTAGACGCTTGAGACTCCACTCTGCCTCTATTCCCGCCCTGTCCTACCGTCTCACTATCATCCCTCCCTTTCCTCTACCTTCATGGCGTCCCCATCTTCCCACTACCCAGCCTCCCATCTTACATGCCAAAGCACATTTGGCATCCCAGGACCAAGCCTCCCATTGCTGCCAACCACTCTCATTATGATGCCAATGATTTTGGAAGCAACTTCCACACCATAAAACTGGCACACCAAATGCAAGAGAAAATCATGCTCATTTACACTCAACTTTCTAAATAAAAACCATGGGTGGGGAGAATCCTCTTTGTATGAGATATCTCCAATGGACTGATCCAAAAAAGAGAAATGAGAGATGGAGAAACACGGTAAGGTACAAACACACATTAGCACACCTGCGCACAAACACTCATTAGCAGCATTATTCATTTTATTACAGTATTTGTAACAATGATAAGGCCAGTGCCAAAAAAAAAAGATTACAACAAAGGAAAAAATACAAATTAAGATATGGATAATCATTATATGCATGTTGTTTTTTATTGTCTTTCATCTCTGTTAAGAGGTGATGAAAATCGATGGTAGGCTCTCCCTGGGGCTTGCCAACCAACAGCAACCAACTGAAGACGATGCAAATGCCTCTCTGTTGTAGCTCTCTCCTTCAACACACACAGTCAGGCACATACACATGTTACTGAACACACACACACATATAAACTTCTCTCACCATTGGCTGTTGCAGAGGGAGATTGCTATCGGGGTGAGGCAGGGTTTTAATTGATCTTGGTCACAGTTTAATGTGAGGCAAGGATTAGCTGTTATCAGTAGAAGGGAAGAGGGAGAGGGAAGGGTTTGGGGAGGAGATATCACAGTCCCTGGCGTTAAAACCCACCGCCCTCAATGACAGGAATTCTGTGATGTGACCCACAAAGATGTGAGAGTGCTGCTGGGAAAGTGCTAGTAGAAAGCTGGACTGGAGAGACGAGTGACATCAAGCTAAACTTAATCCCAATTTCCATGTGAAGGTTTGGGCCAGATCTTGGCTATTTCTAGCTCTGTGTGGAGTGAGGGATAGAGCTGATGCCAGGGTTTGGCCTGGGCTATTTAAATCCACAACTTGTTAATAACCTTTACTGGAGCATACAAGGCATGGAAATGCATGAGGCAGGTTTGGTTATTGGCGGGTAAATCATTATAGAGCTAAAGGGCATAAAAAAACAGCCAGGGAAGAGGTATGGGACTCCGTAGCATCATACTCACTCACTGCTGGCATCCAGAATCTGTGTTTCTACTGTCTTTGCGATTCCCTTTGGTTCCACAAAACAAGAGATAAATAAGATCTAGAGCAGACAGGGTCAAAATTAATCGCCAAATTGCACAGGTTCAAAACATGTTGGTGTGCCTTATGGATGCCACACATCAATGTGGACACATTTAAGTTGCTTTGTTGTGCCACAGATATCAAAGAGTGCTTTCACTGTAGCTTAAATGCTAGGGCAGCATGGAAAAGCAGTAGAGTGTGCCAACTGGTGAAGCTTCAAACTGAATGAGGGAGAGAAACATCACAGTTGAATGGGGATGGCTGCTTCATTGTTTCTCTTTTCTCAACCAAAGAGAACACTGTTAAATTCCTAATCAGACAAAAAGAAACAAAAGAAAAGGAACTAAGGAACAGAGACAGAAAACAACAACACAGACAGCAAAAACATTTTGGCGAACAGTACAGCAGCTTTTAACTCTTTCATCCCGTGATGTTGTACATGCCATGGAGCTATATGCTTAGTTTAGTGTATTTCATTGATAGTGGAGCCTGGCCGCTTTAGGGGGTGTAGACAAGCAAAACAAATCATCCTGGCCATGAATCTGGTGCTTCTTCTGCTTCTCTTTTCTCCTCCTGGACAGTTTTCTCATTCAGCACTCTCCACTGACAGTAGACTATAGTTCAAGAGCCTCTTAACAGTCTCTCTCACCCAGCTCCACCCCCAGCTGCCTGCTTTTCTCTGACTTCCCAAGACAACACTTAACCCAAAGAATGGGTGAAAAATCAGAGGCAGCAGAATGTTCAATTTCTCCACAGAGGATCTACTAAATGAGACAGTATTTGATTTGATAGTGTTGTGTTGCATTGGATGCATTTGTAACTTTGTTGTGTCAGTGGTCAATACAGTATTTAGTAATAGCATCCCCTGCAAGACAGAGCAAGAAACAAGTATGAGTAATGAAGTCCTTTTCTTACACTGAAGTGCTGATTTAAAACATATAATATGCTAAACTATGATTGACATTGTATTAATTTTTCACATTGTATAAGCTAATTAAATTAGGAACGTTTTATAACCCCCAGTATGAAGCATTACACTGTACAGTCTAACACAAGCACCTTTATGAGCACCAAACATCTCTGTGCCCCAATTCATTCAGGGCCATAAAAACATATTTATGAGAGCATCAGGCCATTGAGCCACAGCAATGTTTGCCATTTTCTCTGCGCTCTATGATTCCATCCAAGCGACAAGATTGATTCTGAGAGCTCCTACTGTGTCACCCTCCATAAGGAATATGGATTATTCAGCATCCTGTTTTTTTTTCTTGTTATTTGTTCTTGTCTTTTTTTTCTTTTTAACATACACTCATTCTATTAGCAGCCCTCAGGAGCAAAGCCATCCAAGGGAAAAAAGAGGATTGTCTGCTTGGGCTTCTGGTGTTGCCGGATTGGTACAGATTTTTATTCTGTCAATGGCCAGAGTGCTGCGAACACAAGTCCCACGTTGTTCTTCATGTAGAGACACTAACAGACTGTCACATGGTAAGACATTGCCAGCTGAACAATCACCAACACCAATCCTGCCTGGCAATTGTCAACAGGCACGGTGGGCCAGATGCTTACAGAATAGGCAAGGCAGTGGAACACTCAGCAGCCAGGGCTTTGTACCTGAGTTTAGTAGTAAAGCCACTCCTGTGCAATTGTATATATGTAGCCCTGTGTGTAGATACTGGTGTGTATGTACCTTTTAGGGGGAAACAATTGAGTATGTGGTGTACAAGACGTGTTTGTTTGTGTGTGTGTACATATATTAATGCATCTGTACGTTCATGTACATGACAACGTATGTCAGTGTGTGACTGTGGGCCCAGTAAGTGTGTGTTTCCATCAAACTCCTTTCCAGCAATGGAGGGCTCACTGGGCTAGGCAGGACTACAGTCATTACATCCACGCTCTTGCACAAGCAGATGGCAAAACAGATGATCCTCGCTCATCTCACTCATGACCATCCATATTTATTTCATGGTTGCTGGCCCACAGACTCCCCATGCCTATCACTTCTCCATGAGTGCCCTGGCATTGAGAGTGCTGCCGACGCACACAAGTGTTTGGAAAACAAAATAGGCATGAAAAAGGAAGCAAGTGAGAAAGAAAACAAGTGAGAGTGAACACAAGAAAAAGCTGTGAAAACTGAAAAGGAAAACAATGGTACTTGCCGATGGTCGCCCGTCAGAGCCGCTAAATAACTTCACATTGATCAAAGACAGCAGCAAATCCATGTGTTGTTGTGAGCTGCTGTTCATGACTAAGGCTGTGGTCGATGCAGGTTGACGTGATTTATACCACTTCTTGGAGTGCCAATAAATGAAAGGTCTGATTGGCCCAGTGTAGAACTGGACAGAATGACTCTTCACTCACTGCTTTTGATCTCCTGCTACTTACTGAGGAAATGAGCAACCTAGCCTACAACAAACTCACAGAAAGCCCGTACATTACCATCCTATCCCCTGGAGCTAGGCCAGAGCTAAAAAGCTCAAATTGGTCCACACCAATGCTGTTTAATGGAACATGGTATGACAACAGGCCATTTTTAAATCCACTTGACCAGCTCAATACTGTGCAACTAGACTGTGCAGTGCAGTATAGCTTTTGCTGAGGTAGGGAAGTTGGGCTTTTTACCTGGTATCCTAATTATCCTCATCCTCATTTCTCTGTTTTATGTATAGATGTGTGCAATATTGGGTAGATTTATTCTGCCACCATCATCAAATCTTACCTTGGCCTTCTGCTCACCACTTTCCCTCTCCTCTCCTTGCTCTTTTATTGTGGATGTCTCAACACATACATTTTGGCCTTACCAGATCTGGCAGCAGTCCTGGACGATGGATGAAATTTAGGTTAATCATAGGAAGTGACACAGAGGTGTCCCCCAGGGCCAGTGGCTGAGTGAGCAACTCAATTAAGAGCAAACAGCCTCAGACAGGGCCACCCATGCAGGGTTCATTTCTCTAAGCTGCGAGGGAGAGGGAGGGGAGATCAGCAATCAGCAACATCTTGCCTGCCTTTCCTTTACTCTCCTTGGGCAGGCAGTGGATTCAGCACTAGCACTGGTAAGGCAGGGCCAGGGGCCAGAGTGACCGTGTGCTCCAGTTATTCTGTCTCAGATGATTCACCATAACTGAAGGGGGTGGGGGGGCTTTAAGCAAGACATGTGACACATAGAGATGAGCGGACAGCAGCTTTGTTCCATTATCAGTCAGTCAGCCAACCCAGCATGGGATTCAGAGTATGAGAGGGTAGGCAGTAGGAAAGGCCAGCAAGAACGGGAATCATAAACATCATCCAAACTACCATTTCCATCACTTTCCCTTGAGTCAGACTCAGAGAGGGGACCATGGTGGCATTAGTGATAAGGTTAGATTACGGTCATACTGTTAGCAAAGGTATAGAAAGAGCCAGGAGGCTCAGAATAGATAGCTAGCTCTATCAAGGCTAAGGAAGAGCCCTTGAGTCTAAGTGCCACCATTTCCAATAGCAACAAGCAGATAAAAACAGCTGGTGCCCATGGCAGAACTTTGCTACTGATTTGTTTAACCCAAGGATAGAAGACAGATAATATACAAAAAACTGTGTTGCTACAGTAACAGTGCTGATTTTTCATCAGTGAAAATAAACGGTTAACTATTTTATTCAAGATACTTGTTTAATTATGATGTGATTCACAAAGGAGAAGCTTAAGATTACGAAATCAGGACTACAAAATACAGCATCACTTTTAATTGTATGTTAACCAATGAGTATGAGTATGAGTGTTCATTATGTCAATACACATTTATTGACTAAGGTTTATTTGATGACTAAATTGGAATGACAACAATAATTTTAAAAATATAACATTTTTTGGTGAAACCTCTGTTCAGCAAATAAAGATGAGATGAGTGGCAGGTTTTTTTTTTTTGCAATCTCAGTCATAGTCCCCATCTCAAAGCACTGAAGCAGCTATGATGCACTGTTTATTCTTCCAGCACCTCTCGATCATAACCAGCATTAAGTTACAACTCCAATTACAAAAAAGCTGGGATGCAGTATAAAATCTTCCTAAAAACAGATTGTAATGATTAGCAAAAATCATAAACCCATGTTTGAGTCACAACAGAACATAGAAAACACATCAAATATATAAACTAAGAAAATGCACAATTTTATGAAGAAAAGCTAATTTTGAAATTGGTGGCAGCAACATGTCTCAAAAAACTTGGGACAGGGCCATGTTCATCATGGTGTAGCATCTCCTCTACAACAGTCTGTAAACATCTAATAACTGAAGAGACAATTCGCTGGAGTTTTGGGAGAGGAATGTTGTCCCATTTTTGCCTGATATACAATTTTAACTGCTTAACATTCCTGGATCTTTGTTGTGTTTTGCATTTCAAGTTGCGTCACATATTTTCAGTTGGATTGCAGACAGTTCAGTTCAGCACCAGGACTCCATTGGAAGCCATGATGTTGTTATAGATGCAGTATGTGGGTTAGCATTGTCCTGCTGAAAAAGAAAAAATCTCTCTGGATATATCTGGATATATCTTTCAGTATTGATGGTTCCTTTTCAGATGTGCAAGCTGTCCATTCAATATAAATGAATGCACCCCATACCATCAAAGATCCAGGCATTTGAACTGTCCCTCTCTTCTTTAGTTTAAAATATTGACTTTTTTAATTTGTCTAACCACAGAACAGTTTTCCACTTTGTCACAGACCATTTTAAATAAGCTTTGGCCCTGAGAGCATAGCAGTGTTTCTGAATCATAGACATATAGGGCTTCTTCTTGGCATAATAGAGTTTTAACTTGCACTTTTGGATGACACGGCAAACTGTGTTCACAGACAGTGATTTTTGGAGGTATTGCTGAACTCATGCAGTGATCCTAACTCCTGAAACATGGCTGTTATTAATGCAGTGCTGTATGAGAGCCCAAAGATCATGGGCATACAATGCTGCATTTCAGCTTTGTCCCTTTGTCTCCGAATTCTCTCTGTCTTTTGATGGCATTATGTACTATAGATGATGATATGTTCTAAGCCTTTGCAATTTTACATTGAGGAACATTCATTCATTCGTTCATCTTCTATACCGCTTAGTCCCCGCAGGGGTCACGGGAGTGCTGGAACCTATCCCAGCCAGCTTACGGGCGAGAGGCGGGGTACACCCTGGACAGGTCGCCAGTCTATCCATCGCAGGGCCACATATAGACAAACAACCATTCACACTCTCACTCACACCTACGGGCAATTTAGAGTCCCCACATTAAGGAACATTATTCTGAAATTGTTTGACAATTTGTAGCAGGAATCTTAT
>OMLM01020618.1:81992-128520 GCA_900302695.1 Helostoma temminkii | reverse complement strand
GATTACATTCAAATTAATCAATAATAACATTATCATTACTACTGTAACCCGCTGCTCGCTGTTTCACACATAGGATGCAAGAAATTATTCAATAGTGCATTTAAGCGTTCTCACGTTCTTCCAGCCATCCATTTTCTGAACTGCTTATTCCCCTAGAGGTCGCAGGTGTGCTGGAGCCTATCACTGCTATCATATGGGCGAGAGGCGGGGTACACCCTGGACAGGTCGCCAGTCCATCGCAGGGCCACATATAGACAAACAACCATTCACACTCTCACTCACACCTACGGGCAATTTAGAGTCCCCACATTGAGGAACATTATTCTGAAATTGTTTGACAATTTGTAGCAGGAATCTTATTCCACAGATTGGTGAATCTCTGCTCATCTTTACCTATGAGAGACTCTGACTCTCTAAGATGCTCTTTTTTCATCCAATCATGTTACTGACTGGCAGCCAGTTAACCTAATAGGTGATTTGCACATGACATCGTGCCACTTTGTGCTTTGGTGACAACTGCAGGTGGAGGACAGTTAACAATTTTCTAAATTAGGATCTCTGTCACAAAATCTCAAAAAGCCTGTGGTTTGTGTAGGATAAGTTTAGTCAGATTGATCCATTTAGAGCTAGTGGCATCTTAGCTGAACATTTTAGAGTAGTTAACCTATGTCAAGTAAACAACCGTAACGTTAACTAAGAGAATGACCACAGCGTTGAGATACATCTGTGGCTGCGAGCTAACAATACTCTTAGTAGCACATTTAGCAGCAGTAGCAGCAGCAGTGTTATAATAAACCAGTTTAGACACCCACTTAGCTCCACATGTAGACAGAGAATAACTATGTATTGTGCACATAGAAGTTTCATAGTACAGAAGCCTCCTCAAACCGCTTCACATTGTAACTAACGTTATAGCTCGCAGCCTTATTCATTATGAATATGAAATGTTGTATTGGATGTTGTGTGGATGAGAGCATGTTAAATGTCAGGAAGAGGAGAGGGTAGAAATATGCGTCTACAATCCAAGTCAACAACCTGGGACAACAAAACAGCCTTAAACATGCAGTAACAGTGTGACAGTGTGAGCTGTCTTACCTTTGCAGTTCATGTTTATTCCTGTAGTGTCAGGTTAAACATCCACTGCTTTATAAAATCTTTATTAACTTTCTTTTTACCTAGTCTTTGCTCTCTCAATATCTCCTAAACTAGCACAGTGTTCTCCATCACCTACAGCCCTCCATATGAGTTTTGCGCATCATAACACCCACATATTTGCAAATGACTTATTAGTTGCAAAATGTTCTTCCAGCCCTTGCATGTTAGCGTCACTTACTTTTCCAGCCTTCTCTTAACTTTGTCCCAACTTTTTTGAGACAAACGTTTCTTTTCTTAAAAGTGTACATTTTCTCTGTTTAAACATTTGATATTTTTTCCATGTTCTGTTGTGAATAAAATATGGTTTAATGAGATTTGCAAATCTTTGCATTCTGTTTTTATGTAAATTTAACTTTTTACTTTTTTTGAATATGGGTTGTAAAACTACAAGATCAAAAGGTTTGTGTTACTGTTTTAGATTATTTAAAACTCACCCAGGCTGTAGGCTCTTTATATGGTATGTAGGACTCGATGATACTATCTCAGGCAGATGTGCAAAACACAGATGCAGACAGCTCCTGTAACATATGAAATGCAAAGTGACACAAAGATAACTAGTTTTGTGCTAATAATCTTTCTGCAGTTTCTGTCTGTCAGCTGCATTCTCAGTTATGGAATGATAATTAGATAAAATCTCGCTAGTTTCATTCTATCTTTATTTCACCCACTCCCAGTCTGCATTTTTATTCACACCCCTGCTTTTGTATTCAATGTGACTAATTTCTTAGCCTGTTACACATTTAACTATTAAAGCTTTTCAAAGTTCATAACAGCACCATAAAAGTCAAACAACTAAAACATGACTACACCTTAATCAAAACTTTCACTGAATGAATCTTAATTAAAATTGAGATTGTAACAGTCTGTAACGACAGTTTTCAGGAAATGACTATGACAGAGTAAAGTGTTCCTCAGTGGACAGAATTTGAATAACAGTCAGTTGTCAGTTTACTTAAGAGTAGGTGAGAATGAAAGAACATGTAAACGTGCCTGCTTCCTCATTGTGACATGACATGCAGCATTTCCACTATAGAATGAACTCTGTGACTATGATATGATTATAATATGACATCAAAAGTGGAAGAGGTGCACTTGATTGTTCACCTGAAGGAACAAAGTAATTCTGAAGGATGGACTTACAATAGAAAGTGCTTTAGAAGGTGTTATTAAGACAAAGAGCTCTATAGGTTGAAGTAGGCTGGAGTCTGGGTCCTTTATCTGTGTCTCTGTGTGTGTAAGTTTTCACCTTGGGCTTTTTTTGTCCATAGCAACATATCTTCAACATGTAAATGGAGAGAATTTGTGATAATTCTTCTAGTGGCACAGGTTTGATCTTAGCAAATCTCAAATTGTGTCAGGGTTCACATTCATTTCACTTTCACTTTTTGTTGTTAGAAAACATTTAAAGTCAATAACACATTCGGAGTACAATCAACAGGAAGATGTCTTCTGTCAACCAAACAAACAGATAATGATTGCAGGTTGCTCTGTATGCTGCATCAAATTAAATTTGTAAATATGACCTGACCTAAAATTTATAAATATGACCTGACCCAGGCATTTTATGAGCTTATCTGTTCCACTCCCCCACCCCTCCACAGGGGCTTTGACATGGTAAATTTAGAACATACTTCATTTTATTGATGCTAAGTTTCCCTTGTGAACTAAAATTACAACCTGCATGAGCAAAATCTTTGAGAAAAAAAACTACCATTTCAGATGTCCCTAAACAAATCACATTTCCACCATCAATCATCTAAGCTCGTAGTGACGGGCGACTGTCGCCTCGTCTCCTCTCATCCTTCTCCTCTTTGACTTGCTGGCTGACTAGCAAATAAGATAACAGCATAAGGCTGTAACATCACCTCTGAGTTCTGCTGGTCTTGTTGCTGTGGCGATTGCAGAGGGCAGGTTGTGGTGCCCTGACCTGTAGTCTCTCCAAAAGGATAATGAGCCTCATGGCTCCCCAAATGATTGGTGTAGGCGACCAAGGTTCAGTCTCTTTCTCCATAATGAGCTTCCATCCTTTCAAGAAAAGCCACAAGGCTTTTTTTAGCCGTTTTAATTTCTCCCCCATCCCAACTAATTCTATAAGAAATAAGTATGGACAGAAAGCAGAGTTCAAATATGCAAAGAGCCTTAAGCATGATCATGCACACCAGTGCGTGGAATAGTGAGAGTAAACAATAAGAAATGCAACACCGGCTGACATTTTGAGGTCAGCGTCTTTCTGTTCTTCATCTTGGGCTCCTCAGGATTCCTGATTAGGAGTAGTGGCTTTGAGGGGAGGCCATTCTAACTGCTTGTCCATGGAGCTAATTAAGAGCGACATACAAAACAACATATCATCTACATTAAATCTCTTCTGAAGGCGCTGAGCAGTACAAACATGCCACTCACTCATACTCTCACCCCCCCACACACACACCCTCGGGCTGTGGTGTGCTTGCTGCTGAGGAGACAGAGAAGGTAGACAGTGCAGTGATTTTGGCCATCAAACATGTCATCTTCCCTGAGTGGGCAGGGAACAGAGGTGGCCGAGGGAGACAGTTGTTGCAGCACACAGTTGTGTGGTGGGTGAAGATAAGGGGTAGACAGGAGAGAGGACAGTCACTCACAGCACAGGGACTTTTCAAGTGCAAGCCTGTCAAGCGTGGACTTTGTGACAGCCACGCTGAACTCCTGGTGAGCTACTATTTCCTCCACCATGGTCAAGATTGCATTGATTGTCCTCACTCAAAAGACCACCCATACGTCCGCAGACACAGGTGTTTAGACAGGCTGGCTGAGATTCTTGTTTCTGTGGTAGCATGATGTGGACAGGAACTCTGTGAAATCTGCATGTGAAGCTGTGTGACACCTGCCTCTCCTGTATTGAATTATGCAAGCATGTTTTTATGAATTAGCATTTCAAGTGCATTCATCCATGCTCAAGGCTTTGATAGAGCAAATAAAGAGAGATAGTTCACCCAAAGCCTTCCACTTAACCCGAAGCCTTCCACTTAAGTATAAAATTTGAAGTTTAAATAACACCTTTATGGGAAAGCATATTTTACTTGTCTTTTAGTATGCGAAATCATTTTGGCGCCCTGCTGAGGAAAGGAAATAAAGATACTAGTGCTAGTTTCATTGCTGAGATCAGGACACATGTGGAGCAGTGATTTAAATAACCTCTTTGATACCATTATGAATTCAAAAAGCCTCTCTTCCTCACCTTATTGTTTACCAATTAGTGGCAGGGACAGGTGTGAACATGGCCCACAGTAATGAATAGTGAATGGCAGTTGCTGCTGCTGCAGAGGCACCGGTCCCCACAGAGCACTGTGGGATCATGGAGGATCTGGAAGTTGGCCCTGCAGACTCTCAAACAGCCCTATAATGACAGCTCTCAGCATGCCTCTGATTTCATTGAGGTTTTGATGTGACCGCTAATGGCTGCTGACTTACTTACTGTATTTCCCCAGTCTCACCAGGACCAAGTACTGGCTTTACGAAGAAATAATTTAATCTGACCTTTGTCAGAGTTGTGTTAAATTCACATTAACCCATCTCAAATTAATGCACAGTAGAAAAGAACCTGTTTGTTTAGAGTGATCCAACAAAGATAACTAAAACTGGGTATATTAACTATACACCTTCTATTACACTTCCTGGATTCACTTCCTTCAGTAATCTACAGGATGTAACTGTGTTTATCTGTGGTCAGATTTGCACAATGCCATGTTTGTTTAAAACATGCAAACAGATGTTAGGGAACATTCACTTCTGTCCTGTTGTATTATGTTTCATGTCAACCAAGAAAAAATACAGAACATAATTTGCAGATGCATCCATATGAACCCACACACGTATACTCTGCCAAACATGGGCATGCAATGTCACACACACACTCTCAATCTCATAGTTCACTGTTTGTATATATTTCCCTGTCCATCTTGAGCTGTGGCCTGGCCAGCCAACCATAATATTTGCCATGTGGCAGTCACAACAGGTTTTACTCTTCTCTCAGCCCAGTCTGTGTACATTGAGTTGAGGCAATGTCAACCCAAGAATGCATTAATCAGTCATATTTCACTTCAAGCACGCTCAGACTAAACCACAACATACCATCATCCTCCTTCCCTCTTACAGTTCTTTCTTTGCTTTCTCTGTGTCTCTTGAGCACATAGTGTGGGAAACGCTTAATGAATCAGACAAGCTGTTCACATGGACAATAATGAGCAGGTTTTGGTTGAGGGGAACCACAATTTCGAGTTTCCACTAAGGTACTTGAGCTAGTGTTACAACAATAATGAATAGTACAACAGGGATCTCTGTTAAATATACTCCTATTAAAAGGTCAGTACTACACCATACCTGCATAGGGAGAAGTGTTTAGCAAATGCATGCAGCATTTTATGTGACTAACTTGACTTGATGGTAAATGTCTGAGGAATATAAAGCTACAACTCCTAGGAATTCCCCCCAGCAAAATAAATTGGGTTATACAATGTAAACAATGAAACAGCATATCTGTAGCAATAAGCCACTTTAGATTTCTTTGATGTATTCATGGATAAATTGCCATATCCCCCACCCCCCGCAGTGGCCCTCAGGACGACACCTTAACTGATATAAATCAGCTTTACTGCAACTGGTTAAAATTTACTTATTCACATCACAGAGCTTTCAAGTGATCATCTATCAGCAAAACTAATCTATTTTCCTCTCAAAAGGCACCCTTTTTCATTTCCATTCATGGGTCACTTAATTTGAACACGACCTGTTTTAATACAATAGGTATTATGTGGAACGGTTGTACCCTTAAGCAATGTACTTTACCTGCATTTCTCTGGTGCAAAGCTCAGCTTTGCAAATGGGTTCCAGAATTTGTGAGTCACTTGGGATGAAAGTCTGTGCCAAGCCATGAAATAATAACACAAATATTTACATGAGATCTCAATCCCTCCTACCTCTTTTATTTTCTACCAGATATAATGGTTTGATTGACAATTCATGTGATCCATGTGTTGTTCCTGTGCTTTTGACAGACTCCAGGACACAACCTTGGTTTGCAACCTCCAGTGTAAAATATAATTAAGTCACAAAGGTAATTAGGGCGTGTCTCAGTGGAAGTTAGGGGCATGTTGCTTTGGTATGACAAGGGCACGATAAACTTCCTCTCATCTAGTTTCTAAAAACAGTTTTAATCATGGTGAGGATGTTGTCTTATACAGGAACTGCCAGGGAAAGTACAAAGCACACAAGATCTGGGGATATGGTTAAGACAGGGATGAAAAATGTAATCAGGAAATACTGGAAGGAAGGCAACTGCAGAGAACGAGTGGCCAGCTAATAATAGAGCTGATAAGAGAGCAGTGTAACCTAAACAATTCGCAGACTAACTGCTTTAAATCTGGTCTCCCAGGAAAATGAGTTCATCATTTACACATTTCTAGCAGACCCCAGGAGCTAGATGTGCAGATGAGGATGAATTATTACCAATATTATTACATTTTGTATTTTTTTTTCTAATCTTAATAGTCTACCACAAGATTAGAAGATTCATATAACAACTAATTTTGTTTTACATCATAAAAAATGATCAGAGACACATTAAATGCCAGTTGGGTGATTTCAGTGATGCAAAACATATTTGTCTTTTTTGGCAAACAAAAAACAATTTGGTATTTCACAGTTTTCCAATTCTGACTGCAATCCTCTAATGCAATCTCCAGTAAAAATCATAATTTGTTATATCCTCCAGTAGGCAAGGTCAGGAGCCTAACAGGAAGCTGATGTAAATCATACTTTTTTTAAATCAAAACAACCTTTTCCTCATCCTCAGACACAATGCACTAGGCTGTCCTATCTCCCCAGATGTCCCAGAAACAGATGCTTATCCTGAGCTTATTGGGAAGAGACAACAGAATGAGGCAGAAGAAACCAGTTCTCCAGATGTGTAAAACACAAACAAGGATCTGGTTCACTCCCCTCCCTGTCTTTTTTGGTGCTGATATTTCTTAGTCAAACAGGAAATCTATGGTCTATGTTGCTGCTGTCTGTTGTTGAAAACTAATGAAGTTACATAGACATTTTGTAGGAGATAAAATTAGAATCCAATATGTTTTGGTGTGTGTCATCATATTCAGTATATTACATATATACATATTGTTATACATATATTTATTTACCAACGCTAAACTGACTATGGCAGCTACTGAGGTTTGTACTCTCATTTACTAAATGGAAAGAATCTATTGACTCATACAACAGCTGAGATACACTTGTAGATTTTAAGCTCCCTTTCTGGGCTAGTCTTTAGCCCTGAACACAAGGGCCCTTTGTGTCTCCCTTTCTCCTTCGGCTGGCAGCTGTGGACTAAGCACTCATCCATAGATCTACACACTTGCAATTTTGAAGAAGTAGGAGCAACACTGGTCTATCATTTTATCCTTTTCCTTCTTTGTAATCTTGGAAATGTTGGAAATGTTGGAAATGAGGCACACAAAGCATCGCCAGAGGTGGTTGATTATTCTAGCTGCATATTTGCCTGTGTTTTCCTTCAGAAGTGCTGCTTTGTCTTTCCATAGAGAGGCAAAATAACACAAGGACAGAGAGCAGAGGAGTGATGGACAGTAACCATCACTCTAATAAACTAAAGAAACCTAATATATTCACTTTACATTATAGTATGTCTAAATATTCATGATTATGGAGAAGCAGCATGAAATGCTATTGGAAATGTGGTTATGATAATCCCAAGAAAAGTAAGATACATATTTATGCCTGGACTGAAAGGAATGTGATACTGATTTAGAGCATATGGGTATTAGCTTACAGGCCTTTTAGACTTAAGTAGGGGATAGAAGTGTGCCATGGTATATTTTGTTTACATCTTTGCTATTTTCATGTAGGGCCATGAAGGTATGTGGAATAAGTATGTCGAAACCATTCCAGATGTTACATTTTAAATCATGTCATCTCCACTTAGCGTTACAGCCTAGGATCTTCATTTAGACTAAATTCCCCTTAAACAAGGGAGTTTTGCACAGGCATTTGGTGGGATCAGCAGCCTTTGTTCCTACCCGTCTTTTGGCTCCCCTGACCTTTTGTAAACCCAGTGTGACATCCACCTTTTCAGATAAGACAATTTGACAAATAAGTGATGACCGTCCACATTTTTAATTTAGGAGTATGATGAAAAATTAACCATGGCCAACTCAAGACCTTGATTTTTAAAGAAGTCTTGCAGCATGCCTACTTTTCCCACCGTCCTTTTTCTCTATCCACCATCTATCTCTTGCCCACACTCAGCCCCTTCTCTGCCCCCACCTCTACTGATCTTTTCCTCCTTTCCCCTTCTCTTTCCTCCCCCTGCCCCATAACTAATCCTTACTATGCTTCTCACATAAAGTGTGGGTCTGGCACCAGGCTGCCCGGCCACACAGGCTAAAAGAAATGGGGTGAGAGGGGAGATTGAAGGAGGATTCTTTATTTGTAACAGGCCAAGTGGTGCAAAAGATGCTCCACAGACCCTTTTTTCCTTTCACTCATTTGGGACTTCTTCCATTATATTCCTCTGTCATCCCCTACTCAGCATAATAACTCCTGAAAGGTAGATAACTATTAATAGAGTTCACACAGCATTGCAGTCATATGGATTGCCCCGCAGCGCTGTGACTAAGTAGAACTGATGTCTCCTGTGACAAGCGCTCGTGTTGCTGTCATCCACGACGTGCAGACACTCTGCATACATTACTGAATGCTGGCTTCCCCCTCTCCGTCCCCCAGTTTGTATGGCACCACAGCTGTCCCAAAGTGAATCTCAAATGAGAGGATCTGTCAGGATTTGTTTGCTACAGGCCCTAGTTTGATGCTATTACTCTGCAGATGAAGAGACTGGTTCAGTCTGCAGGAGATGAGAGCTGCTGGTGGACAACACTCGCCTCCGCTTTGGCCTGGTGGCACCGAAGCACATTTTAAACAAAGCTGACACTGATAGGGGTTTTAAAACAATTTCTACTTCTAACCCAAGAACAACATCCTTCTCTGATTCCTCAACACACCCTGGTGTTTGTGTAACAGAGGCCAAATGACTAAGTCTGTCTCATATCTTTTTCTCATATTCCCCTTCAGCCAGATGTTCCTTATTTATTTATTTTTCTCAGACACAGCTGCATATGTAAATAATCCATGATTTCTTCTGCTGGATGGGTGGATCACAGCTATAGTGTGTCTGTTAAGTAAGCAGTTACTTCTTTTTGAGCCAGAGGTGTTGACATGTTTTCAACTGCAGTAGGTTTTTTTGTTGTTTTTATTGGGTCCACTAGCGACAGAAAGTCTGTTCTTGATGACCAAGTCAGTCCCTAACCACAACCTGGCAGCACCTTAGCACAGGTTATCTAACATAAGCGAACAGATGACATCTTAGCGGAAAGTGCTTAGCTACCTGTTCCAGGTGAGGGCAGATTTCCTGCTGTTGTTGTTCTAGCAGAGGCCTGCTGTATCACCTGTCTTGTTTCAGGCCCCCAAAGCAGCTCTTTCTTCTCTGTGGCAACCATCAACTGCACCAACTCAGAGAAAGACTGACAGCCGACCCGCTGAGGAGGTGTGCAGGCAAGTCGACCAAAACAATAACAAAACTGGAGTCAGAGGGAGAAAGGGGAAGAGGACAGACCCTAATAATGGCCAAGCCGTGGCTTGACATGCTATGAAAAGTGACAGTGGACGAGTCATCCATTATTTATAGCAGTGCAGAGCTGGGTTATTTATTTTTTCAGCAGCATGAACAGCAAGGGATCACGGCATAAAACAAGCAGCCAGTCGTGGCCTATTCATGTGATTGTCAGAGAGGCAAGCCCAGTGGTGAAGGGAGCTGTGACTGTAGCTGTGTGGCCTGGCATGCACCAGGATGGGATTCACCTTGACTATTGCTGACTCTGACTCTGTCCCTCTCATTGTCCCCCCATGTCATACATATGAGAGGTCAGTGTCAATTGAGGATCAGTCAAAACAATGTGGCTGCTCACCGTTAACTTGCATTTTTAATATTATGCTGATTCTCTAACTGCAGAATTAATGAGAGTACAATGTTGGAACATAATTACATTCATCAGGTTGTTTTTGAACTGACCACATTATTATGTTGCTAGTTTAAATTGGTGGTATTTTGTATCATAACACTACTCCACTATTCCTCTGTGCAGGGTCTTATAATGCAATATTAACCAAATGATCATGAACTGTTGACAGAGCCAACTGACACATTCATCAGTGAGTGGCAGAACTGCTGATCTCAGTGTGAGACTGCAGTGGCTAAATCTATGTGTATGGATTAGCAGAAGTGTTCAATAGTTCTGCCCAGGCGACTGGATCGCTATCGTTGTCTCAGATATTTATCGTAGCTGAGTGGAAAAGTGTGTGTCTGGCCATGGCTTAGTATAGCAGAGATGCCACGGACGCCATGAGGGCATTTCTGGCAAACAGAAACGCGCATGACATCAGGAACAGATGTTGCACATGGTGAGGCCCGTCAAGGGACAACAACTCTGCATCAGTGCATGAATATTTTAGACAGCTTACTGCTGTACTTATCAGCGAAGACACAGCTAGGCTGGCCAAGGACCCAGACAAAATCTGATTTTAAATTTTGGAGATGTAATACAGTGATCACTTTATTGGAGAAGTAGATAAAAATGCATACTGGGTTGATGACTTGCTGCCTTGCAAAAATTAGGAGGAGATGAAGACTTTTATCTTGGGTGAATATTTATTAGATGAGGACAAACCTTCAGGGCTCAAATCTTGACAGTTTTGTCTAAATTTTGGTCTTTAAGCTAATAAATATATGTCTGAGCTACAGGGTATGAGGCTTCACCCTATTGTTTATTGCTATGAGAGTCTATACCTGCTGTAATGTCAGACTGCAGATCTTTTCTATAAATCTGTAGAAACAGCCACATTCCTGTAATCCACACCCTTTTCTAAGCACAGCTTGAACCAGAAGCCCCAACCTCTCCTTGACCCCTGAGGAAAAGAATCCCTCAACCAGATCCCCAGAGAGACTTTCATTACAGACAAAAACAGAATCCATGGGTGGCCAGAGTCATATTCTGATATTAGGGCAGAGGACATGGATTTGATATGAGCCTGGAAATAGTCCTATAGACTGCAGAGTGAGCCCCAGGTCCACGTTGAGCTTTAATAGCCCTCCTTTTGCTCGTCAATCACACATAAAGAAAATGCTTAATTGCAAGTTTTAAACCAGTGCAGTGGAATGATGTCATATTATTGAAATGGGAGAGAGGAGAGGTTTTGAATTGCTGGCGAGCTGAGCAGATC
Source organism: Helostoma temminkii (assembly GCA_900302695.1). Classification (NCBI taxonomy): domain Eukaryota; kingdom Metazoa; phylum Chordata; class Actinopteri; order Anabantiformes; family Helostomatidae; genus Helostoma; species Helostoma temminkii. Next base: position 117,042 of record OMLM01020618.1, on the reverse strand, counting down.
AGCTGCCCAGCAAAGGTGTGTGTCTTTATGAGTTACGAGCTTGTAGCAGCATTTAGAGTTATGGTTGACACAGATCAGCTCAACATTCAATATCACAATTACAGTAAAAGCTGGTGTAATGTTTCTCATATGGGCAGCAGCATAAACCTTAAACCCCTAGGGGAACCCAAACACTGCAACTTGGACATACACTAAGACAGATAGAGCAGCACATTACTATTCATCCATCTAGATGTGTTTCCAATCCTAGTTTTATTCAGTGTGATACAGGTTTAGTTGGAAAGAACTGATCGGTGTGTGTTTAAACAATAAAAATGTGCATATTGAACACGTTTTATAATTCGTGTGTAATATGTATTTTCATTGAAAACTATATGGTGTTTTCACAAAGCATTGGAAGGTTTTGAAACAAAACAAAACCCAGATTCCTCAGCTTCTAGCTCATTCTACACCGAGTTTACTTTTGAAAAAGAAATGTCATCTTTTCTGGTGGTAGATAATGAGGTTGATTTTATTCCGTTTAATATTCATTCAAACTAAACACATGGTTTGCGTCAGCATGAATACATTTTCCTCCACTTGAATGTTAGATACACTTTCCAGTCAGACAAAAGAGAAAGCTAGCAATTGTAATTTTAAGGCCCAGCATGCCGTTCACCACAACTGACATCTCTTTTTTAATTGACCTCAGGTCAAATAGGGACTGGGATAATATTTTGTTAAATTATTCTCATTTCCCTGTGAATCATATTTCCATAAATCTCTACTTCATGCCTTATTTATTACCTTCTTACAATTACCATGCAAACGACGTCTTAACTGTCACCCCTTTCTCCCTCTGAACAGTTTAGTAAATATCAAACCATATTTATTATTAATAAACCCACAGCTGAAAAACCCCTTTTTATTTATAAATTATTCACACGCTCAAAAGCTTGGGGAGTATGGGCGCCCTCCATTTGATGCCACAGAGACTAGCAAAATTTCTACTATTGGCTCAGACTGATTCTAGTGCATGTGTCGTGTGTTTTGCCCTCATCTATCTGTCCATCTGTGTGAACTGTAGGAGATCATACATTTCAATCACAGCGTCATGCCTGTGACAGACTTTACACAATAGATGTTGATTTTATTATCACAGCACAACTGGTAGAGGCACCCTGCTGTTTTACTGCTCACCCAAGCCCCCACCTTCAGTCACTCATTGATGGCTTCTCACGTGCACACTACAGCATGCTAACACACATACACCCTAAAAGCACAGTTTCTATTGGTTACACTTTCACATTCAGGCACCTACACACAAATTAGATCGCACTCTGACATATGCAAAGCCACAAACAATCAATATATTTCTCCACATACTAACACACACACAAGTTCAGACATGTTCATTTACCCATGTGCTCACTCACACTAACCTGGGTTGGCTTCCCAGCTGTGCAAGCTGTTTCTTCCATCAACATGTGTTTACTGGCAGGGGACCCTTATGTTTGCATTACAGGGAGGCAATAAACAGGAAGGCCAGCCCCAGGGTTTGAAAACTACTGTTTTGGGAGGGGGGCCCCATGAGTAGTGAGCCCTAATTGTCCTGTGGTTCAGCCTTTAATTAAATGCAGAGCGAAATGTCAAAAAAGATGAGTTTTTTTTGTGCATGATGTTTTCTGGAATCCACACATGCTGAAATCCTCGGTGTCCAAATCTGCACACTTTGATTAATTTTTCACACTCTTATGGAGCGCGAACCACCTGGTTCAGTTAACAGAGTGCATGTGTGTTTTTGTGTGTGTGAAGGGAAGGGGGATATTAACATTAAAGTTGTTGCTTGGTAGAGTTTGCAAGTGAAAGACTGATTAACCAGATGACTGCCAGGTCTATTGTTTTTGGTTAATCAGTAGATCCTTCAATAACTAATAAACAACATCAAAGAACAAGGTTATAAAGAGGCGCAGGCAAGCGATAGACTGCATTTGTTTTCATCTCTTTATAAAAGCCTTAGCTTTTGTTGAAATATGATAATGACTCTGTTCTTTTTTGTTCATTTTAGCGCCCACCATATGACAATGAACAATGGGCTCATTTTAGATCACACTGCACCTGAAAAAAAAGCATGTTTTGAGCCAACTTCAAAGAAAAATGCTCAGAAATTCTATATGAACACAAACCGCATAAAATTAAGGCATCTGACTGAAATATTAATCATAGTTGTGTTAAAAAAACATTAGGTGTTCCAGTAACAAAAGACAAGTGTCGACGAACATGTTCATCAAAAAATGTAGTGCTGACAGTTTTACTGGTTTGATCCAGTAATTGATGATTTGTGTGTCATTACACACTTTGTCAAAACTGCAGCTTGTTCTGCAAATACAAATGATTCATGACCAAATATGGAAGACAGCGATTTAACCAAGTTATTTTTAATGAGAAATTGATCCATTACTAACTAAAGATCAGGTTTGTGTTGTAACTTTGCTACATAGAAGGAGTTAACTATGACAAAAGCAATGCTGTAGACTCTTTCAATGCATCATAAACTTCAGCATGAAGTTGCTGCAACTTCTGTTCAGTCTCAAAATGGGTTTGTGATTAAATCCGGAAGCTGCAGTTTACAGGTGAAATTAGGAGATGTGTAATAAAGATTCGGGGGAAAAAACATAAATGACATTGTTGTAAAATATCAGTCTAAATTATATAAGGACAACATTGCCTGTTCATCTTTGTATTCTGTAATCAAGTCTCAACATGGGCTACCACCACGGAAATAAATGTTAAAACTATCATTTAACTCGGAACAAGTGCTTTAAATGCCCTCCCCATGACACCCACTCAGCCAATAGCAACCACCCCCCACCGCCCTAACTCCCCCCGGCATGCATCACAGTCTGCGGAGCTCCTCCGACTCAGTTCCTGCCAGATTTGGTGTACCCCATCACCAGATGACTGTCAGTGCGCATTCCCTACTGGCCAGAAGGAGTGAGAAGTATACAGGGGAGACCGGCAGGGGAAGAGCGTGTGAGCAAGTGTGTGAGAACGACTGAGTGTGTTACAGTGGGAACAGACTAAGAGACTCGAGCGGAGGAAGCGACAGAGAACTTCACCGGGGTTCATCATTTACCCGCTGTCGAGGAGGGGACACCGCTAAGAGCGCAGCATGCTCCAGCAGGTTCAAAAGTGGACTGTGTGCTGATTGAAACGGCTGCTCCTCTAATGGGCTGTTAGAGAGCACAGTGAGCAGTAAAAGCTGTGCCATCGTGACAGAACGGACACTGGAAAAGGAGCTGGTGCATCGCGGAAAGTTACCAAGTGTGGAGATGCTTTGTTAACTGCGACTTTACAAACTGTTCGGACCATTCAGAGCCATTTATTTAACTGGATGCTATTATAGGCGAATCCCAGTGCGCTTGTCCATCCGGTGATATTCCGGAGCTGCGGTGGACCAACAGCTCAGTCGAGTGAATCCTTCCACACAACACGATCAGCGGCCAGAGGAGCCAAAATGACTGCGTTATACCTCGTCTTTTGCCTTATGGTAACAGGTAAGATATGATTTTGTTATCATTTAGCATATAAGTCTTAACTGATGGAGATGGTGAACCGCGCTCCACACTGGCGCGCTGCGTCAAGCCATCCAGGGCTCTGGTGTTGAAGCTCAGATGATCTGCTGCAGTGCTGCAATTCATTGTTGTTAATTGCTGGTAAATGTTTCAGTCGTTTTGCAAGACTGGGACAGTTCGCTGCCTACAACCTGACTGAGCACTGGTGAATAGTGGCACTGCGTAATTCTGGATAACTGATTGCTTCTGTTCGGGTTGAGATGTCGGATGTTTAAGAGGTGATCTCTCTGTTGTGGTGGATAGACGTGCGGTTACAGATTCAGGGCGCACGGACGGAAAGTTTAACTTGTAAGATTTCGGTTGCCCGCGTTGTGTGCATATCCTTCCTTCCCTTTTATTATGCAATTCTAACCTAATGTTTGGATATATAAGCAGGTGATGGCAATATAGAACCACAACGCTGAGAAACGGACAGCGAGATAAAGCTCCGCATCTTGTTCCCCCTGAAGTTAGTCAGCGGTGCACAGATTGAAACTAAAGCCAGAGGTTTAACCTGATGAACCGACGTGGAAATGGGACTTTCTATTGGGCTATTATATACGGTGTCCATCCAACACATCCGTGGTTACTATGAACGGTGCGTAAACAGATAAAAGGGTGTATGTCTGTGTGGCAGAGAGAGGGAGAGTGAGTAAGAAATGGATGGGGGAGCAGTGGAGGCGTTTGTTGTTCAGGAGACAGGCAGACATAGCGCACCTGTCTGCCCCTCCTCACCCCCCGCAATCCCCTGCTGCTTTTTGTTTACACAATTGCCCACTTTATTTATGAATCATTAACATTGATCTTACATCTAAACTTTCCTGTATCTATAAGAATCAAACTATATGTGTTATTTAAGGAAAGATCAAATGTTTTTAAGGAAAAAGCAATTAATTCGACTTTCATTTGAAATTTAAAATTGATTCCATATTTACATATAAGCTATTGATCACCGCCTCTAACTTAATATCAAAGTGATCCTGTAATGGGCATAAAATGCAACAGAGAGACAGACATCATCTATGTTTTTTCAGTATAAAATCATCATTATGATCAAGCAGGCTTTCTGAGCAGCTGGTACAATTTACCCTAATAATTTAGTGCTGCAATTATCACTGAACAACTGTTGACTTATCAGCATTTTCAGAGTAGTTGATAAACTAGTGCATGGTATTAACACTTTGAGAGAAAATAATGACATTTAAACGTAAGGGAATAAAGCATAACACTCACACAGATCTTGTCTGGAATGTCGTAAAAAAAAATCTAAATCTTTTTTTATTTATTTGCATTCACCAGACAGTCTTTGTAGTTTCAAATCATCCAGTTTAGATTATATATGGCAAAAAGACCATAATAACCATTTGGTGTGAGTAGACCTTTACCTTTATCTCCTTCTCTGCATGGTTTTGTCATTATTCAAAGCTTGGGGGAGGGATATGACACCAGTAGACCTCTGCTCCCTGACAGACTAGCAACAGCTGGATGAGATGGGGCAGTAGCCAAAGAGTGGCATTTTTCACTCGACCTTAACTTGCCACCCCCCATCGCCCAAATGCGAGCGCACACACAACCACACAAATCCTCTCTTGCCTCATCTCACACTTTCACTCATAGTTATGATGAAAATGGCAACAGCTGCCCTAATAAGAACCTCAGAGACCCTAGACCTCATTTATTGTGCCAGTCTTACACAAAGTCACCAATGTTAAAATTTGGTTCCACCCATAAATGTTTTTCTGGCCACAGCACATGACTTCACTTTGAAATTTGAGTATGACATATACATTCGAGTGTATGTAGGTTTGTAGAACACAGATAATTTACTTTCTCAGAAAGTCTCCTGGGCTCCCAGAGGAATTGGATTCCACAGTGCATCAGTATTCTGAGTAATCTTCAGAGAGCTCTTCTTTGGAACCTTTTGCTTTGGGTCGCTTGCGTTTCATCGGACCAAGTTCAAAGGCTGTGAGCTGAGATTACTAGTTTTTCTCCCATCCTCTTAACTCGTGTCGCCACTCGTGTCTCACTATAGTGTAACGCTGTGGAAATTTTCCACCTTGCTTCTTCTCACAACTCTTTTTGCCTGGTTGCAGAATGTGTAACTATGGAACACGAGGACATGAGAGCGTGTCAGCCTAATGGGCCGGAGGCAGACTTCACCAAATGCTGAAAGCCTGCTCACACACATAACTCATGCAAGCACACACAGAGAACTTAAATCTAGCAGAGGCAATGATGAACTCTGGCTGAGACCTCTCTCCCACCTCATCATTCTTCCCTTCTCTATTATCAGAGATTTGTCTTTTCCATATCCAACACAGATATGTTTGTGGACGTAGAGGCAACGTGACCCATGAGGTTTGTTTTAGGGAACTGTGCATATTTCATGAGCTGCCACTCTTTGAATTCTTGCTGAGGGCATCAGGATAGGCAGAGGTAGACAGAGTTTAAGATGGGAAGGGAGGTGTAGGAAGGAGGGAGGGGAGTCTTGTTGCAGGGATAAGACTCGGATGTGTCACAAGTATGTTGATGATTAAGCTGACAAGCAGCAGGGAAACACTGAGGAAGACCGCTGAGCATCGTTAACCTTTCCTCCATCTTGTTAATCTTGTATTCCCTCTTTCTGTCACACCAACACACATAAAGACACACAATCATACTGCTTGTATGCTTATTATCTCCCCTTTTACTTTTCCCACTTCCCTCCATCTATCAATTTCTTTCCGCGCACGCCTCTGCGATACAAAGAGATTGAAGATAAAGTAGGTAAGTGATAGAAAGTTTGGAGGCATGAACCCGAGCCAGCCGAGCTAGTAGTGCAGACACAGCAGAATCCAAACACAGCTGAGTCTTGAATAGAAGTGTCTTGCATTATTTAAGAGACATAGTCATGGCAAAGATATAAATGAATTTTGGCCTTCTTTGATTCTATGTGAGCTCTGTGTAAAAGTTTAGCTTCTTGGTTGAACTGAACATGTTATCTGAATGTTCTACATTCCTTTGTGGTTACAAATTAAATGTAGAGATGTGAACGTGTGTTGTAGCTATAATATGATCAATATATAAGAATTATATTTCTAATACTGTATTTTAAATAAAAGGCTGTGGAGTTAATGTTTGAGTGTTGAATATTTCTTGTGGAAAACCAGTAGATCTTCAGTTTCTAAGTCATTTGGTCATGCAGAGACACAGGCACATACAGACAGTAATGAATGATCGAGGTCTTAAACAATAGCCTGCTGTTTCTTCTCATCCTGAAGACGTGTCATGCATGCATGCCATTGTCTTTCTGCCCTTCTTCATAAACAGATATCCTTGCGTTCAAACTTCCTGCACAGGCACTTGCTTTATGTGCACAGAAGGGGGGAAAAAAGACTGGAAAGAGAAAGGAGACAATGGGGCTTCATAATGTTGCCTGTCTCTAATCAGCTTTGCCACACGGGTAAACACAGATAAAATACTTGGCAGTGTGTTCTGAAGCTTTGTTATCAGCTTTTAGCAACTTAACAGAATGTGTATGCTGGTATGGCTCAACACAGGAAACCAAAGTGTCCAGGTAGCAAACTGTGTATGGCACTTGGCCTTTTCCAGTATTATTTTTACTTCTCCCCGCCTATCCTCTATTTGTCTTTGCTTTCTCCTTGTGACTGTCTCTGCACATCCTCACCTTGTCTTCCTCTGGGGCAGTTGGAAGACCCAGGGAGGAAATGACAGGGAATAGGACAATGGGGGGACTATGTCAGCTTCCTGCCATTGCTTGGAGTCTTCTTCCCCACTTACAGCTATTTAAGGTGTATCATCTGCATGCAACTTCAGTCTTTTATTCTTCTGTACAAACACGGTAATGGAAAGAATACAGAAAGGGAGAAACTGGGATTAATTGTCTGCATGTCATTAAAACAACCCCTAGGAGGGAAACAGTCATGTTTATGGTGGTAGCTATTTTAAGAAAGACTAGAATTGCATTTATCCAACTCTAGAATGCAAGTGTCACTTCCTTCTAGAAAGATATATATCACCATTTCAAAATACCCTAAGCCCAGAAACCAACATACAATAGAAAAATCACAGACATACTAGGCCACACATTCATTTTTATTTTCCAATCAATTCTTGCCCTGCAAGACAAGAATTTCATATCTCCTGCCGAGACACAGATACCAACAGCAAATTGAAATTTATCTTCTGCGTTGCAGCAATATCTGTTCCTGTGTTATCTTCACCAGCCGTGTTCCTTAACCCTGTATTAAAGATAGCTCTGTTGGAGAAGGATTCTGGCAGCAGACAAGGAGCTTGGTAAAATGAAAGTTTAGTTAGGAATAACATTTATTTAACACTAGATAACAATTTATTTTATTTCTCTTTTGATTTTTCTTATTTAGATTTTGATTGTCATTGGCGCTTGCTAAAAAGAACACTTGAAACATTCAGCAGGGTTTACTAGGGCTTATGGCATGTGCACATCATCCAGAAATGACTCAGAAGGATCTGACGGAAGTAACACCCTAACACACACACTGACAGAGGTCAAGGGCACATACTGGGGCAGAGGATGATAAGCTAAGATGAGTGTTTGCCATCTTCAGGGCTGTGTGCCCTTTCTGGAGCGATTAGTCAAAGTCCAACTGTCTAATTAATGATGCTGCAGCTCTCAGGACATGTCATCTCCAGAACCAACAAGGGCTAAACACACATTCAAGAAAACAAGCGATTGCCTGCCTGCTGCTCATTTTATTAGTAATGTAAATGGTGCATAATCTTGTGGGACTAAATACTCCAAGTACTTGTTCCTTGAAGTCCAGCCCGCCTCCCTCCTTATTCTTCTTTTCATCTCTCCTTCCTGTCAGTTCAAACTGCCTGGAATGCCAGGGCTAATATTGTGTTAGTGACTCAACCGTTAACCAAAATAGAGGGTTCGATGTGGCTTTGTGTCTTCTTCCTCTGCACAGTGAAACACTGCTCTGTGTTTTGGTATGAAACTGGGTGCAGGGTTGAAGAAAGTGCAGCCATGACTTTTATTTCCATTTTTCCTGCGGGTAATTTTGGACAGAATTGTGAAACTCACTCTGGGAGGTCTCTGACAGAAGGTAGCCAATTTGCTATCAACTGAGGAGTGTCAGTCAAAGCATATCGATCAAGCTTTTAACTGTGGCTCCCTCAGTGGCACAACATGTTAATGTTATTGAGCTGTACCGAGACATGGGAAACAGTGGTGTGTGGGTGGCGGTTGAACCAGTAGGAGGCTAAGGTGTGTCTCCCTCCTGCTGTATGTTTGGCCAAAGAAAGCTGATGTAGAGACAGTAGTGAGCTGTGTATGAGAATAGAGGGAGGGAGAGAAAGAAAAGGAAGGCAAAGGGGTCAAAGGGATTTACTGCCAGGAGCCTAGCATTTGAGGTAATGGATATGCTTGTATTGGTGTAAACCAAACCTGCTGTTTTTCTTTCCAGCATGGCAGAGGTGGAAAAAACAACAAAGGTGTAACTGACTGCAAGTCTGAGGGGGATTAATAGAAAGTTGATATTTCAACACCTCAGGCTACACGTTAGATCTCAGGTGTACACTTGGACAAGCAGAAAGCGGTTATGTGTGTCAGTGTGTGAGTGTAGAGTGGTGGATAGGGGGTGTATGAGGGTGAGGTAAGGAAGGTGTGAAGTGGGAGGATCTTCTGCTTCTGCCACATTCCTGTGAAGATGCAACAAGAAGGGCAAGAACACATGGCTAAGTGCTGCCCAAGATGCCTGGAGTGAACCTAACACCCCTCCTGGAAGAAGCAACCCAACCATTGTTCCAGCACATTGCACCCGTCTGACTGAGGCATCCTAGTGCTGTACAGATCCCAGGGGGCTGGAAAGAGAACGAAGCAGAGGAGAGGAACTGATTGTTCCCTGCTCAGACTATCCACAGATGGGGCTACGGCACAGGATGCTGGCGGTTTGCTTTAGAAAGTCCCAGGCGTTTGCTTTGCAGTTGCGGTGTGTAGAATGCTCTGGGGGATAGAGGAGAGGAGAGTGCCAGTGGAGACAACAGCAGGAAGGGAAGGAGAGTGTGGAATAGAGAAAGAAAAAGAAAGAAATGGACAGAAAAAGGCCTTGCCTAATACAATGTCTGTGTGAATATAGTGTCAGTGCCAAGAAGGGAAGACAGATGATACAGCTATACAATGATAGGGTAGTTGGGCGAGAGAGTGCTCAGGTCCTCCCATTTCCAAACAGAGACATATAGAGCTGGTGATAATGGAGAAGGGAGGGAAAGTAAAGAGAGTAGAGAAGGAAAGGAAAAAGGAAGGGATGAGATGCAGGGAAGCCAGGCTGCATCCATCATGTGGTTTGGTGCAGAAGCCATTTGTACCTATTGTTCTCCATAATTTGTTTTCTCAGAGACTGCAACGGGAGGGGTAAAGGGGAGAAACAAAGCTTTGGCAGCTATTTATTTTTGCACTAATTACTTAAGTGAGACAGCATAATTAGACGTATAGCTAAATAGACAATAGGCTGAGACAGAGGCAGATAGACAAGGGGGCGGTAGATGAATTCAAATAGATGAGAAGCATGGCCTCTCTATTTCACATTCAAGAGTGCAAGAGAACATGTTAAAAAGAGTAAAGGGGATGGAAAAGGATAAAGGGAAAGGAAAAGGGGAGAGTAAAGGAGACGGGGCGATGGAAGGGATAAAAGATAAGAGGGAAGGAGAGAAAAGCCCTCTTCACAGACTGCACTTTGAGGTGCGGCCCAATGCTGCTGGAATAGACACCTCATTTAATACACCTGCTCAGCAGGAAGGGAAAGGGAGATATAAGAAAATGTCGTAAAGAAAAAGAGAAAAGAGGAGAAAGGGGACAGATCTCATCTTTGCTTCTTCAGATCAAAGGCAGAGAGCAGCAACAGAAAGCTGTTTGTTGTGGCTTGTTTGGGAGGGTCTCTGTCTGTGAGGTTACAGGGTGGCTTGCCCTGCTATTTTGTTCAGGCAGCATTGCACTTCAACACAGCCTCATGGAAAAACCTTGAAGGAATCATACAGGTTATATGGTCATAGGCAAACTTCTAGAGATAACTTGAGATGAGGAGATACAGATTGTCTGGTAAAAGAGAAAAATAAACTGAAATTTAGTTAAGAAATTGGCACAGGTTCGAGGAAAATCCTGTCTCCAAGGACTATTTGGAAGAGACCACACTCTTAGGTAGTTATTGTGTTGCTCCATATTCTGTGTGTGCTAATGCAGTTGTGCATCTGCTTAGGTTCTCATGTAGGCGGTGTGTGGGTGTGTTGAGCATGTCACCAGTCTTTCAGTACTGTGATAAAGTGAAAGATAAATAGGACCTTAACGAAGCCACTCAACCACAGGCTAGTTAAAAACAGCTGACCAAAGATTGAGGGGCAGTCAGGTCTGATAGGATGCCTATTGAAGCCAGTGAGAGACACTCTTGAACGGTCACACTTTAGATTAGCCATTCAGTGCACTATAGACCTCAACCTAACTACCCTTCTTTCACTAAACACTTCTCTGACACCCTGTAGTAGCTCAGGTCAACTCCCTGATTGTGCTGGGGAGTTCTTTAAAAACCAATTTAGACTCAGTCCTTTGTTTAACTCCCTAGGAACTCAAGCTGGGACATATTGTAATGGTTGTGTGTGTGTGCTATTTTATAGGACCAAGGTTTAAGTTTTGTGAGAGCTATCTTTGAGCATGTGATGTTTTGTGGAACAGGGTGTATCTCAGGACAGGCACAGACTAGTTTTTGGGTAAAAGACGACACATGAGAAAAAAAATCAATGGTTCAATTCAACCTATTACAGCCATGACTGTTGCTGTAATAGTGTGGAAATGGACAATGGTCATGCGGATCCTTTTTATACCCCAAGGCTTGGATCACAACTAAAACTCTGATTCATTTACTCCCAGCTTTGATTAAAAAAAGGCACTCTAAGGATTTCAGAGACTCTCACATGATGGTGACAAGGGAAGAGATCCTTCCGTTGTGTGAAATGGATGAAACCTTTCTTCTGCCAGGTTTTCCAAAGGACAAACACAACACTGAGCTGCAATTTTCCTCGACAAATAATGGCTCCTCTAGTCCTCTCTCACTCCAGCCTTTGCTGTTTTGATCCCAGGTAATGTGTTAACAAGCAACGGGTTCATGGAATACACATAACATTAATATGTGTATTCACACCAAGGCGTGAGAGTGTGTGTGTGTGTGTTTGTTTGCACATGTGTGTTTTCACACCAATTAATGAATTGTTTGATATGCCTGCTGAGGTGACGATAGCCTGTCTCTAGCGGGGCATTGCTTTTTTTTTCCTTTTGTGTCAGTCTCAATCCATGATGGTCAGGGCCCTCTCTCACACAAACACGTTAATGAGACCAATCTAATTAGTGCTTATGGTTCCAGGGGCCCCAGGAAACCACAGCCCCAATGTGAGCTGACCTAATCAGGGGGCCACTCAAAAGACACAGGACCCACTGAAAAAGTTCACACATTGAGAGATCTACTTGGACGTATACTCGAATTACCATGCCAGTTGATAGGGATAGGAGGACAAAAAATATTTTCAGATTTATGGCCACTGAGGTAGAGCTCTTTTCTCCTTCCTGTTGAGCTACCTCACTCCCAGTAGTGCTCCTCCCTGAAGGCGATGCAGAAAAATTATTTCGTTCTCCTTCATCCCTCACTCTAGATAATTCAATCTGTTCAATATCAAATAATCTCTCCCAATTTTTCAGCCTATTTTAACCTTATCACTCAAACTGCTACCTCTGGGGGAAGAGGCCTCGTTTTACCTTGTTTAAAAAGAGAAGGGAAAGAGAAGGGAAAGGCAGTTCATGAAAGAGGGGTAGCAAATAGCTCTCTGGGGATGGCTTTGAAAAACCTCTGTTTGCCATTCTCATGGGCCATATGCGGAACAGCGGGTAAACATGTTGAAAGAGAGAAGCATAGTAGAGGATAGCAAGATACAGAGGGAGATAAAGGAAGAAAGAAAACAATCTACAAGGAAGGAAGCGAGTATAGGTGATCTGAGTTGTGGTACTTGATATCTGGGGCTCTAACTTGTGTCCCACAGCACTTAACATGCCCCTAGCCATCTCTCCTGGCAGTTAATTAGAATCCAATAAGGTTGCCGCCTGTTGGTCATTGTTCCTCCAGTGTGTTTACCCTTTCCAGAGGCTCCATTCGCTGCTTAATCTGCCGAGAAGCTGAATGTCAATAGGTCAGGCCAAGACTCCAGAGCCCTGAGAGAGAGTGAGAGACAGAGTGAAGCAGGAAGCAGAGAAGATCAGGGGGATATAGAAAAGGGGTCATTCCTCTCGCTACTTGCAATATTTTTCTCCACTGTTCCAGTCTCGTTGTTGTTTTTCACCCCCTTCTTCCCTCTTGTGCCTCCTCTTCTTTTCTTCTCACTTCTAATCCGTCCTCTTGATTGTTCTAAGCTGCTTTCAGCCAGTCCCTAAGAGGGTGGGGGGGGGTTGGAGTCTGTTTTAATTAAGATTTAAAAGACGACTCCCTCAAGAAGGGAGATTTAGGAGCAGGATGTAGTGAGCAAAGCAAATGAGTGAAGGTAGGACAGATTGTAGTGAGAGTTCAACAAATATCAGAAATAGGTAAAAGGAGAAAGTAAAAAAATCAATTATTTAACATGTAGATGCACATGTTGCACACACCCACTCGTTCACACAAACACAGCCAGACTCTGAGGCATTCAAGTGGCTAAGCCAAATGGGATTTTTTTTTTCTGTTTGTAATCAAGCGGCACAATCTATATAGATTGATCTCAACTTCCTGTGATTCGTGCCATATCCTGCGAGGGTGATATGGGATCAGTGGTAGCTAGCAGGCAAGCTGAGGGAGTTATCTTCACACTCTGTCTAATGATCGATCATCTCACCAGATGGGCTTAAGAGGCTGTAACGCTCCAGTTGTTTATTAGAGCCCAAACCTGAGGCCTTTCAGTAGAAGTGACCTGGTAAGAAAGTCTTGTTTTGAAGACACAAAGAATGTATGAAAGGGAGGGGAGAGATCAAGTGTAAAGTTTACTTTTGTTGTCTTGGTAGTGTGAAGAGACATGTGGATGAAGGCTTTGCTCATTTCCCTGAGTAATGTGGTTCCAATTGGGTGGCAATGTCACTGTAGTAGACTTTTCTGTTAGACACTTAATTAACGGGCTTATCGCACCAGGACAAAAGGCGATTTCTCTGTAAAAGTCTAGCCATCAAAGATACATGCACTGTTACCATCGGCATTGTTTTATTTTCTCCAAGCAGTGTGTCACAGACAAAGTGCATGTCCTGGTGTATCACAGCAGAAACAGTTGAATGCTGCATGTTTGGTTAAGCAGTCACATAGCATAGATCTGCCCCTACCTTCTTCTCCCAGAGTAAAACCCTAAAGAAAAACAGAACACAGAATGAAGTGTTTAAGTTCATCAACCTACTGGTGTAGCTAGTAAGGTGTTAAAGGCCAGGCGAGGGTCAAGAGCCCAACCCATTTCATTCTCTGCAGTGATACATCCCTACACAGAGCCACCATATGTCCAGGGTTTCACAGCCAATGAGCCAACCCACCCAGCTTGACAAAGACCTTTTCACACCCACTTGACACTGAGGAAATCTGCAATACCATGGTATGATTAGAACAGAATGCAGCACTAGTCCAGCCAGTGGCTGGTAGAGAAAAACAACACACCAAAAGGTACAGAAAAGTAAAGCGAGTAAGAACTTTGCAAAACTCTTTGAACGGATAAATGTAAGCCTGATCTTGCCCTCAGCTTGCTGTAGCTCCAACGCTTGCCTCAATCAAAGCCCCCCGAGAGTTTCCCAGCACACTCTGCCTCTGTCACTCACGACTCTGTTAATAAGACGAGCAGTAAACGCCAGGAAAGATATGCAGGGATGAAAGATCCTTCTCTCATGTTGTTGCTTTAAGGATGTGTTTCCGGGTACCAGGGGGAGATGGGGAAAATGCAGTTTTATAGAGTAATGCTGCATTTTAATAGAAACAATAAACCTATCTGCCTACAAAATAATATTTCATGCACCATACATATCCTGTTGTCTACAAGTTCAGGGGACTTTTGGCAGACTTGACCCGCCCCCCTCCTCTGCCTTCACTAAACTAAAGGTATAGAAGAAACCTGTGCCAAAGAATAAAGTGTGTGGAGTTCCTGGAGGAGGGATATATCACACATACTCTTTCGCTGCAGCGATTAATATCCAGGAAAAAAAGGTCAAACTTGACTTGAAACGGTCCAGTATATCACAGTTACATTCAGAGCCTGCATTTCATACATCAATCCCTGCTTTGATGTCTCATCAGCCTGGTCACACAGGAGAGACCCACACTACACATTATCAAAGATTGATGGGATGTCCTAGTTAAAGACAGGGGGAGGAGAGATGATTGCTTATAGAGGGGAACTTTGCCTTACCCTCAGCCTTTTTAGAGATGTTGACTGCGGGTTACGTGGCCTCTTGCAGCCCAATGCAAACACCATCAGTTTTTTTGGCAAATGTTATGTCAGGCTTCACTGCTACATAACCTAAAGACCTGACTGCAAGATATATGTGATAACTTGCAAATGTAGCATTTTGAGGACAGTGCTCTCACACTCTCTTGCTGGCTGACTCAGGAAGCTCAAGACAAAAGCGGAGTCTTCTGTCTCCTCCCCTCCACCCTCTTCCTCATCCTTCCCTGTAACGGAAGACAAAACAAACTGACAGAACAAACAGGCAGATTATCCTAAATCCTTTTTTCTTTAACACACAACCTCACCATCTTTTCTATCCACTGTTCACTGTCTTCCTACCCATGTCTTGTTCAGAGTGCTTACTTAATAATTAATTGATTAATTAGTTCACTCATTAATCATTTATTCATTAATCATGGCCTGATTTTTCTAGAGGAAGCAGCGCAATCTTAAAAACCCCTGACTTCACATTTCACTGTAATTATGCTCCTTTACTAATCAACGTTTAAGAAATGAAGATTCAGGAAATTAGTTTCCTCTTCCCTTCTTTTTCTCAGCATAAAGTAGGATGTATTGAGGTCGGCAGGTAATATGTTTTCCCTCCCTTTCTTGTGTTGTGGAAGCTCAGAGTCATCAGTAATTTTAAAAGAATGCTTCAGCTTATGGGAAATCTGATGAACAGAATATAAATTTGATGTTAAATTAAAACTTGTCTTTTCTCCACCTCCAGATGAAAGGGAACAGAAATTCAGGTCACAAACTAATCACACACATTAATTAATAAATGGCAGTGAAGGCTGTTTGTAGGAACAGAGAAGTGGCAGCAAAATCTCACACTTATTGTTTTCACTGGATCAGTGGCTCTCCTGGGAAAGGAGGTAATTTGTTTAATCGCCAGGAGTTATGTTCTCTGGACAGAGAGGTTGGAAAACAGGAGCATTCAGAAATATTTTCTATAACATAGAGTGAGCATTAGAAGGAAAACATTTTAAACAGGTTTAATTAGAAATGTTTTTGTGTCTTTGTGTTCCCGTTGGACGCAGAGTTCACAACACAGCTCAGCTGCTTTCTCTGAAGAGGCTCTTGTCAGCTGCTGACAAAAAAGAATTATGCATCAAATTAAAGAGAGCTCCAGTGAAATGGAGGCAAGTCAGGCATTAACCTCTAAGCTTTAAAAAGCACACATATTAAGCAACACTAATGAGACGCTCATTGAGCTCGCTGTGTTTTATATTCAAACACACACAAAAGCATAGCTTTGACTTCAATGCGTCATTGCTGCTTCTGAATGAGATTGTCTCTTATTCATCTCACCAGCAGCAAACACTGGAGAAGTGAACAATAGCATAGATGGGCCTTTTACTCTAATGAGATGCATACATTTACAACATTACCACCCTCATTAAAAAATAATAATAATAAAGAGAAAAAAGTATTAATTATGAAACGCACTACTTCCTATCATGAAGAGCCAAGGGGTTCTCCACTGGGCTCAATTAGGAAGAGTAGGCCGCAAATCCCTAGACTAAATTAATTGACACTGCAGGGCATCAGGCCCAAAGTCCCAGGACTGAATCTATGTAGAGAATTCCTTTGTTTTTATTTCTATCGTCTTTTAGAACAAGCAAGAGATGGAGGCAATTTCAACATTATCTCTTCATAGTTTTATGGATTTTTAATGTATAATTTATTTATATATTTATTTGTTTTGTTCACTTGTCTTGTGTGCAGCTGAGATTTACCCTTTTTTTATATTTTTGAGATGCATTTGCATCACATGTTTCGTACCGTTGCAGTTTTATCCACCATGTCAGCTGTTATGCACAGACTAAACAAGGCTTTTGCAAACAGCACAAGAAGTTAATGATTTAAAAGCACAGTAAATTATACTGAAAGCCCTTCCATCTAAACACTGGTGAAAAGAGGAGAGAGAGCTAGAGAGGGAAAACTGGGATATAGAAACAGAAACAAAAAAACAAGAGAAGGAAAAACATAGAGCTAGAAAAGGGCTGGAACTGTGACACAGATCCAACCAGCAGTTGTCTTGCAGTGAAAACACCAGGGGGTAAGCAGGAAAGAAATGACAAGACTAGCTCAATCAACATCTTGTCAACACTGCTGGCTGATGTGTACAGACAATTTCATACTGCCACCACTGACTCCCTCCCATTTTTTCTCTTTTTTTATATGGCTTTTTATTTCCTGTCCTCCTGCCAGCCAGCCAGTCACTTGCTATCTGTCTACATGGAGTCAGCTCTCAGCTCTTTGGCTCTTGGCTTTAGAGTGGGGGAGCTGTTTAAAAGCTGTGCTAGAATTATACTCTGGGAGATGCTTCTGCCCACTAGAAACCCTAAAGATATGGGACTGTGACAGTGACTGTGCATGTATTTGTGTGTGTGTACGGCAAGCGTGAGAAGACACTACAAGAATGAGTGTATTTATGGCACATTGTCGGGCACTGCAGCACAGTGATTGCACAAACCATTCATATAGACTCACACACATACTGTGTCACATCAGCACTCTTGGCCCCCCTGAAACCTCTTCCTTTTTTCCTCCCTTCTTCCTCTCCTAGTATGCATACCACTCTATTACTCTATCCAGTGCATCTGTTGTAGCAGGTACCCAGGGAGAAACTCTGGCGCTGCTCGCCCATGCGATCAGCCTCACTGCTGCCCTGATGTGTTCAGCGCCCTATTCCAGCAGAGAAAAACCTTGTGGTGACAGCCTTGGAGACAGGCTGATTACAGCGTTCCATCAATGCCCTCTCAGACTCGCTCCTTTGCTATTTGAAACTGACAGGAGCCCACTTTTTCCATTTTTACTGCACCTCACTTTTTCTAACATGTAGTAGCTCTTTTTTCTGTTGTTCTCCCGACCCTTCTTTCTTGAGTGTTGTGTTGACAAGCTGACACAAACCCCTGTGATTTTCACACTGGGGATGCAGGGAGCGAGGGAAAGGGACAGGAGACGCAGGATAGAGGAGTGGAAGACATGGGGAGAAAAATTGCAACAAAGAGGCTGGCAAGAGATGACAACTGACATGGTGTCTAGAAAAGCAGAGCAATGGCAGAAAAAGCTATGGAGAAAGGAAATTAACAATTAGTAACACCTTATATAACTCAGAGGGGTCCTGCTAGGCATTGATTTTAGGGACTATGGCTCACTGACTGTAAAGGTATGAGTGATAACTAGCAATGAGGCGATGTGACTGGATTTTAGAGAAATGCTAGAATGGAAGAGTATGCCCTGGGTGGGGATATCAGCAGAGCAGCAGTGGAGGCGGGGGCTGGGTGGATGAGCGGGTCCACTCTGTAAAAAGGGTCTAGAGTCTGAGCCAAGTTTTTCACAATGGAATAAAGGCTGAAAAGGGAGGCTAGGAGGATTAAACTCCAGCAAAACAGCTCTTAAAAAGCTGTTAGACTGCAATTTGGGCACAAAAACACAGAATGGGAGAAAAGATAGTGTGAGTAGGTGGGTGGGAGTGCAGCTGGAATGCACAGTGGGATAGTATGTATGAGACTGGGCAGCATTAAGATGTGAAAGAGGAGGCCATCTGCAGAAGCGCAAGCTGAAGCTGTGGTCCAAGTAAAAACACAGAGGAGCTCACACATGTATTCCATGTGTTGGGTGCCACAAGTTGGTGGGTGGTATCTGTTGTTAGACCCCTTCAAGCCCCCAGAAGTTCTGTAGGAGTCATGATAATGAGCTTAGGAGCCCGATCAAACATGAGTTGGGTGCACGGCCCCCTTTAGGACATACTCTGTGGTTCGTCTACCTTAGCACTACTGTCTGTTTGTATACACACAAGCACACACAGGAAGAGGAAAACAAAAGAGCCTGCCTCAAAACAAAGGGATAATAATTCCATACATAGAGAAGTGGAGCTCGCATTTTCAGCCCGATTTAGAAGCCTTATCTAAACAAGGCACAATGGATGGCATTTGGGGGAAAGGGTTGTTTATTCCAAGCTTGACACTTTTTGCCAATTGCCTTGTTTTGTGCTGCTTTTTTTGCCTGGTTTTCCTCCTCATTTTCTCCTGGCTCTTATTGTGAAAATCTCACACCAGTCGGGCCTAGGATCCTGCTTTCACCACAGCAGCAAAAATGCACTAGGTGCTATTTTTTAACGTTTTGAATTATTACTGCATGGAGCAAATTGTCCAGTCAAGTTGAGAGCACTCATATTTATAGACCCCACAGGACTGTATGTTGCTATCTGCACTGGATGGGAATGAGGACATTGAATAAAATCTGGACTAAAATAGGGACTGTCTCTTCTAATGCAGCTTGGAGCCTCTTAGAGTGAAGGAATATATGCAATTGAGTGTCATTGTGTGCATTGCCCAAGCTGTTCCAAACAAGAGTGTGATGCTATTTTATATATTTTATTTGACTTTGACTTGAATACTGGGTTAAAACATCTTATGGCTGTTTTTTTGGCATAACAGCAACTTTCAGCAACTGTGTGTATAAGATCAACGTTATCTAAAGGTCATCTGCAGTGCCATTATCTTTCTCAGTCTTTATTATAATGGCCGGCGCTGACACATACAGTACGCATTTTTAGTGCATACACATGCACACACAGAGTGACTGGTTCAATCTAATTCTATCAAGGCAGATGTCCACTGGTGGACGGATCACTGCTGACATCTGTCCATCTGTCTCTGCCTGATCCTTCCTGATGTGAATGAATCCCTATCAGTTCAGATGAAGAAGAGAGAGTGCAGGCAGAGCCAGAGTCAACGCAAAGCTCTTTAATAGGTTGTGTCCAAGTTAGAGAGGCTGCGCTGCACTTAACTCCAGTCATGTGACACAAACAGCAAAGTCACTATGTCTAAGTAACTGGTAAATGTGCCCTCTGGTACCTGTGAAATTGCTTTCCCTGCCCCACTGCCCCACCCTCCACGCTCAATCATACAGACATAAACATATACAGAATATTTCAGACACTGAACTCACACAGTCGAGCACACACAAACTTAGCCCCATGTGTATCCAGTGGCGTGAAATGATATTCCATTTTGAGAAATCCGGATTAAAATATATCAGGCCAAATGTGTTCTGACCTTGTTATTGAGGGATGGAAAAGCACACACATACATAGCAAGGTAAGAAACAGTAAATGTCGCATTATCGTTATAAGCAGTAGGACTGTAGGACTAAATTTTAACTACACTCAAAATAACATTAAGCACGCTGTATGTGGTATAACTAATATGTGTACTAAATGTTGTACATATTTCCTTGCATAATATTCCAGACTTCATGTCCATGTATCTTCCTTTTCAAATGTGATTTAATTGCAGTCAATAAACAAGCTTCTCATTTTGAGTCTGGCGAAACACTGAAAGCCTCAGTGTATGTTTGTGTATGTGCATGTGTGTATGTGACATTGCAGCACACCAAGAACAAGCCTGTTTCACACCCACAGCTCTCTACTTCTTCTGACTGCCTCTCCTCCACTGTTTCTTTGTCTCTTTCCATTCCTCCCTCTCTCTCCGTCAGAAATGTATTCATGTAATTAAGCTGCTAATACACCGTCAAAGAATTGTCTAATTCAGCAAGGAGGAATTAAAGGAATCTGGCATGAGTCATTAGCCAGTCAAGATGTTCTGTTGAGCATTTTCAATAAGGGATCTGGAGAGCAATGAATCACTCATATGGTGTGAAGACATTCACTTCAGCACATACTCCTTACTCTATATATGCACCGCTGTGTATGTATGTGTTTGCATGCATGGTGTTAATTACCATATGTGAGCATGAGAAATTGCATGTGGGTGAGGTGTAGAGAAACTATTCAATGAAAGTAATCCATCTAAACAATCAACCAATGCACTGAGTTATTACCCATTGTAAACATTTAGATACTCTGGGCAAGATACGTAATTGCAATCAATGTTTGTACTGTTGCAAGTACAAAGAGGAAAATCTCTAACTCGCTCTGCAAGTGGAGGCATATAAAAATGCTCAATATCTCATAAAGGCTGAAAGTTAGGGATAGGTCGCCTGACTGGAAAGATAGCATTTTTGAAGGTATGAAAATGCCAGCCTTCACTAAACAGCTAATAGCCTGGACTAGAAGATGTTTCACTTCTCACTGACGCTCTCAAATTGGCCTCTTTTGATCCACAGTGCGTGTCACACATACAGTCTACCTGTTTGCACCCACAGCTCAATAGGCTTTTCAAATGCTTCTGTAAAATGATGTACAGGGGAAATATTATGGGTGACCTGAAATGCATTGTTCTCTGATGTTTTTCTCTGGTCAGCCATTTATTAAGACCTCTTTTGCCCCAGATGGAGAGCAAGAGAGAATCGGCGCGTGTGAAAATGGGTTTTGAGGCAGTCGTTGGGAACCACAATGGTCTGAGCCGTGAAAACTCACGTTCTTGATGAGCACACTGTTTGGTGGCTGCAATTGTGCTGTTGGGCAACA
Organism: Helostoma temminkii; assembly: GCA_900302695.1. Lineage (NCBI taxonomy): Eukaryota > Metazoa > Chordata > Actinopteri > Anabantiformes > Helostomatidae > Helostoma > Helostoma temminkii. The sequence continues at coordinate 95,544 of OMLM01020618.1, read as the reverse complement.
GGGACAGGAGGGTGCAAAGGGAGAGGGGAGACAAGGGGCAGGGTTCTGTCCATGGTGCACCCTGAGATGAAGTGGATAATTGAGTGTGGAATAAATACTGCCAACGACCTCGGAAGCCTCCCTTTCAAAATGAAAGAAAAACAGGAGAGAATGGAACAAGAAAAAGAGATGAGGGTAAAAAGAAAAGGGGTGAGGGAGAGAAAATCCCAGCTACCCTCTGGGGGGAAAAGCTGCTATTGAAAGGCTATTAAACTTGCATTTAGCAGGATTGATTGGAAATGAAGAGGCCTATTAAAAGAGAGGGACAAGGGGACAATAGCGCGTCTCTGGCCGCCGTATGTTGTCCTCTTTTCAGCGTCTTTCTTTGCCGGGGGGGGTTGGGGTCTGTCTGTTTAAGCACTCCCACCAACAGAAACAGTTCAGGGGGGCTTAGCACTGCCTGAATAGAGCCCTCTTTATCTTCCTCTGTCCCCCTTCCCTTCCATTCTCCACTGAGCGACAAAGAAAGATGGCAGGAGAATGAGGAATGGTTTTTTTAAGTCCTCGCACAGACACCCCACTTAGATAACCAACCAACCAATAACTCTCTCTCTACCTACCTTCCCCTATGGATTAGTTACCTCTGGAGTGTTGCAGTCTTCCCCTGCCAGAGGGGTTTGTAATACTGAATATTTAGTGTAGTGAAGAAAACAGTTGGAACCGTGGATCTGTATTCATGCTGTGTTTCTGCAGTGTGAAGGCAGGCCAGCCAATCCAGTGAGACTATTTGCCATACTTAAACACAGCAGCGGAACGACGGCAGGTGTCTACGCTGACTTTCAGCAGGCTCAAATGGATGGATCCCCTGGGAACTTTAATGGAGTTTTGATTGTTTAACATCCATTTTTACAGAAAGCATACTGAAAGAGTGGCAGACTTTCTCCCTAGAAGTGTGTTTGCTTCATGTCAGTGAGCATATAACCATATGGTCTTTGGAAAAAGTTAAATAAGTTATGAGGCGCTGCCGACTCTTCCCTCTTACCAGGGAAGAAAGTAATGTTTTCGCCCGTCAGCGTCATCACTTCTCTCAGCAAGTGCCATAAAAACAAGTGAGTGAGCAGACCAGTTCATGGGAGTCTGCTTTCTTTTATACTTACCATAGTTTTTTTTACACCCCTTACTGTGCAAGTTTCACTTTTCTGTGCTGGCACCACAGAAATGTACTGGCAGTATTCTCTCTCAAAAGCTATCAGCAGTGTTCTCCATACCTATATATTATAAATATTTTGTGAATTTCAGTGTGTGTAATTGTTTTTCTTCTAGACTATGTGAATTCAAATTGACAGAGTATTCAAACTGCACTTTTTCCTCTGTTCTCCCAGCAGCCACCCAAGCAGCCTACTTCTCCCAGCAACCCCAGGACCAGGTGGTTGTATCCGGTCAGTCAGTGACTCTACCTTGTGTCATTGTGGGTTATCGGGGAATGGTACAGTGGACCAAAGATGGCCTTGCCCTAGGTGGAGAGAGAGACCTACCAGGTATTAACACTGACCTCTTATTTCTGTGCCTGTCTCTCTCTTTTCTCCCCTGCTTACCGTGTGTTTATTGCTCTCTCTGTCTGTGTCGGTCTTGCTGCGATCAATGCCAGGTCTCATTAGAAACCAAGTCTTTCTCTGTCAACTGTTGAAGTTTTACACAAATGAATGGTGAGAGAACAATGTACTGCAGGCAGGTTGTCTACTGCTGTACACACCGAACTTTAATTTGTTGTTTAGCATTTTAAGGGTCTTGTAGGAAGGTAGATAATCAATTGGCTTTTGTCACACACTGACATTTAAATGTGTGGTAGACTAGAGAGAAGGTGAAGAGGCATCCTCTTGACCTAAGCCACCTCATTTTTATTGTGTCTGTGTTTAAAGGACAAACTCCTCATGCAGCAGCCTTCTAACGTGTTGCATTTCCACCTTCATGCTGCTTTGCTAACACAACGGCTCAATTCCAGGCCCAGTGAGGTTCTGCTTGCTTTCATTTGTGCCTTGAAGAACATTACCACGTTTCTCTCTCCTTTGTTTAAGGCACAAGTCTGTTCATTTTATAGTCCTTTCATTATGTGTTTGTTGTTGGTTTGTTTGTTTTTCTCTGACTCCATTATCTGTGCTGGCTTCATGCAGGCTGGACACGCTATTCCTTAATGGGCGACCCACTATCAGGCGAGCACAGCTTGCTGATCGATTCGGCAGAGTTGGCGGATGACGCAGTGTATGAGTGTCAGGCTACACAGGCGGCATTGCGATCCCACCGTGCCAAGCTCACTGTACTAGGTAAGATACAGTGCATGCATGATCCTCACAGTCAACCCTCTTACCAAGGCCAGCAGGCTGGCAGCACTTAGGAACAATCAGGGAGTGTCTTCATCACAAAACAAAGACATATGTAGAGAAATATACTAAGAACACATGTACAATACATAAAAAAATACTATCAAACTGGTTTGCGTCTCAATTTCTTATCACCATTCAAATATGCAAACCCCTGTGTAAATCTAGTTTCCTGATAAAAAGCATGTACTAGAGGCATAATTCAAACCAAGCAAGGCTTAGCCAAGAGATTCAACAATGAAAAAAGGGAACCCCTCCGTTCTTACTTGTGATAATCAAGACTGTGGACGTCTAGGATAATGTGATTGCTGCAGACTTGCATAGCTTGAAAGTCAAAGTTTGCACAGTTAGCACATTTTACAGTGAGCCACAACATTTGTCAACTGCAAGGCAGTTTTTACATTAATGTGATGTGAGTGATCTACTTCTTCACACAGACATTAAGATATGGATGGGGTGGTGAGGTGGGGGTTGGTGAGGAGGAGGAGAAGAGCCAGGTCCTGTGGGAATTGGAATCAGCAAAGCACTACTGGCATCTGGTGGCATGCAAAGGAATGTCACTCCATCAATTAGTCCTGTCATTTGTACATGCACTCGTCTACATGCAAGTCTGATAGAAGTGAGAAAACTCAGAGAGAACAATTGTTCAAGTATGATGCTGTAGCTTATGTCCAAGGTTTTCTTCTGTTGTCATAAAGGTGTGTTGAGTTCACCAAGGCAAAGTGATAAGCTGTATGATGCAGAGTGATGATCTGTACTGGGTTGCCACGGGAAGGCAAAAAGACTGAGATCACAAGCAGAATCTATGAACATTTCAACTAAATGAAAAGATTCAGACAGCTCACCCATGTTCATCATCCCACCTTTCTGTGTCTGGTGTCACTGCCAAAGCTGCACAGAAAGGCACAAAGCAGTGCGGCCATCACCCGCCCACACACAGCCATAAAAATGCTCATGTGGAGGCGGCAAAAAAAAAGTTTTAAAAACTGCCACTTCTACATTAAATGCACTCTAAAAGACCAAAGCTGGTGGGTCATGAACATAATATGCAATTTATGAACATATTTATGAAGACACATGGCTCAGGATCCTGCTGTTCATATTTATGTGTGGACATGAAGTGTGATAAATATAGAGAGTGGGATTTTTTTGTGTATGTGTGTGCATATTCCCCTATGTGTGCAAATCAATGTGGCCAGATGAGACCAAAGCAATCCTGCACAGTCAAAGGAGTCAACGGCAGGAGTGCAGTCAGGGGAATCGGCATGGAAATTAAAATCACCTAGCACTCGGATTCCATTAGTGTCCATGGCGCTGCAACGGAAGGACCTCTGACAATTCAGATACACACAGCGAAATTGGTTTGGTGGAGGGAGCGAGAAAGGCCAGCACAAACCCCATGTTTACGTCTTCTCTTATTGGTTGTGGAGATAGACGCCTTCATCAGGGGTGGCACGCTTGGCTTGCCAGTGGTGCGTGCGAAACCATGCAAATAAATGAACAAATAAGCAATTCAGTTGAAACATCACTGTGCAACAGTAAGAGCAAATAGAGTAATAATGCTACTCCCAAGAAAGGAAATAAATAAGGCTGAGTGTTTTTTTTCCAAATGACAGCTGTTCTAGGTCTTTTTTCCTGTCTGAAACAACACCTTGTTAAATAGACACATAACCATAAGAAGATTGTGTTTGCCTTCTTTGCTGTTGCGATATATTGATGCCGAGCTAAGAGAAACAGCTGAATAACAGTATGACTTCTTTGTGGCTCTGTGCTGGCCTGGAGCTGTAACAAGTTTTTTTTTGTTTGTTTGTTTGTTCGTCTTTGCAGTTCCTCCTTCAGATCCTGTGGTGGAAGGCGGCCCTGTTGTACGTCTTAAGGCCCACACACCACATAACCTCACCTGCAGAGCTTCAGGAGCCAAACCTGCTGCTGAGATCACCTGGTACAGAGACGGAGAGGTCATGGAGACTGCAATTTATGCCAAGGTACAGTGAGAACAGATTTTTCCCCAGCATTATCATTCAGTCACTAACACCCACACAATATTGCAAAGCATAGCAGCAGGCAGAAAGGAATGCAAAGCTATTCAAAGCAGAAATATTTTCTCCTACAGTATAATACTCCCCTGTCTTTTTTCCTTTTTTTTTATTTTTGTCATCTTTCTTCCATGGTCTTCCAGTTTTTTTTTTAATCGCCACCTTTCTCTCACAAGATTTGTTCGCTCACTCTCTGCAGTCCCCCTCCCATTCTCACTCATGCCTGACCCTCCCACCTCCTCTTTCCCGCCTCAGCCCTTACTCGCTAACCCCCGTCCACCACCCCACCCCCTTTGCTCTCTAATGCAGTGACACTAGAGCATAACTGGAGCATGCCAAAGCTCAGACAGGCATGAGTGTTTCATACAGTAGAGTTTCTGCAGAGAAGAAATCACCCACAACAATGCAGAAACACAATGGGGATGCACCAGAGCGTAAGCCAGCCACGGCTGGGAAAGTGTCACATTTTTCATGCTCTCTGACCACACTAAACGACGCTAAACGCCACATTTAAGAAGGCGAGAGCCTGCAGTGAAAAGGGTGGGAAGAGGAGAGGAGAGGAGAGAGGGGAGAAAACAACTGGTGGGATAGATTTGTGAAAAACTAATTTCTGACATTAAGAGGTGAAGCTGGGAGTAGTGGATGCTTTGTCCGAGTGATGGTTGGTGGCAAGCAGTGATGTCACTTGATCTAGCATAAAAATGCTTTTTGTGTCTCAGGTTGAGGAAGTGAAAGGGCCACTCCATTGATTTGACTGCCCAGGGAAAAGACTCACATTGCCCTTGCTCTTTTTCAAAGATGTGACACTTCTTCCTTACTGTCAACACCTAAAACACAGACACACTAGCACCTTGGTTAGCACTGCTTTTTTCCCCCCGTTTCTATATGTGTATATGTGTGTATGAAAAAGAAAAGGGGAAACGTGAGAGAGCAGTGAGCCATATCCTCACAATCTACACCTTTCTTCACTTAGGCGTATTGATTTCTGTGAGCAGTAAATAGATTTAAAAGATGATGACAAATAAGGAGTGCTGACGGGGAACACTCTCAGAAATGTGGGAACAGCACAATATCCCCTGCTGCATCATAAAATATATGATTTAAGTGCCATGTCAAAGAACAGGATGGAAATTTTAATGCGTCACACATGAAAAGTAAGACTTGCCATGTCACAGAAATATCTAAATAAGTGGCACAGTCACAAATAGCAAGTGACTTTCTGTGTGATACTGAGCTGAGTTTCAGTCCTACTTGATTGTGATGGAGTCTGGTCGGTAAGCTGTGGGTCTGACTTCCAACAACAACTAACTAACTAACTTACTCTGCACTGGTTTCTGACTCTACAGACACTGATGGAGGATGGGAAGAGGGAGACAGCTGTCAGTATGCTTCCCATCATCCCAGAGGATAGCGACTCTGGACGCACCTACACCTGCAGGGTTCTTAACCCTGCTGCCCCTGCTGGACGACAGACGTCGATCACTATCAATGTCCAGCGTGAGTGTCCCTGCATCACCTACATTAAGACCACCAAAATGTCACAATATTGCAGTAGAGTGTACCGAGCCAGTAATCTGCAAAGCACATTTTATGAAGCAAAGATGAATGGTAGCAGTGTCCTCACATATTAATGTCAGTAACATGAAGCATTTCCTATTCACAGACCCTCCTTCAGTAACTCTTTCAGTCCAGCCCCAGACTGTGACTGAGGGAGCCAAGGTTCTCTTCATCTGCTCTGCTACAGCCAATCCTGAAATAACTGGATACAGGTATGTCATTATTTGTTTTAATCTCGATTGTTTACGTGATTCTGCAGACCTGCACACAGAGCCATCAGATAGTAACATCTATAATGATAGAGTGCAGCCATTTAAACATTTGAAGGCATCATAGGCTGCAAATCATCTGGAATAAAAAAAGACACTAAGAAAAGCAGCTCCAAGTGTTTGGCAGATTCATTGCATTTAATGGACTGCTTGATTGGCAGCATGTGATTGTGATTGACACAAGCCATGAATCAGCTAATAACTACGTTGACACACATGGCTAAGTACCGTCTCTGAGCTAATGTGACTGTGTAATGTGATTATTCTTCTGTCCCAGGTGGTCAAAAGGAGGAGTTCCTATCTCTGAAGCAAATGGGGACAGCCTTGAGGTGACTGTGGACTACTCCTACTTCACAGACCCCGTATCTTGTGAGGTGTCCAACTCTGTGGGCAGTACCAATGTCAGCACCCTGGTCGATGTCCAATGTGAGTTTAACTTTAGGTAAACATTCTGTGCAATGCTAGATAGGTATTCTGAGATTTCCTATAGGTAAAAGCAGTTTCTTATTGCATCTGACTGTCTGTGTTGTTTCCCCCTAGTTGGCCCCAGACTGCTCTCAGAGCCAAAGCCAATGACAGTGGATATAGGGATGGATGCAGCATTTACTTGTGCATGGACTGGAAACCCTCCTCTGACCTTGGCCTGGACCAAGCAGGGCTCCAGTGTGGTAAGGCAACAAAATCTAGTCAACACCTTATCTTGATGGTAAAGCTTCAACACCATCCCTCCACAGAGAAAAACACACACACATGGCCTTGAGGCATGAATCTCTCACACTTTTCCCCCACATGTTCTTTTTCAGGCTGGATCTTTCACACCTTTTCTCACTATGTTCCCTCAGGGCTAAAGCCTCTGGCAGAAAACTGTCTGTCCACTGACAGATTCAAACTGTATCATCAAGGCACGCTGACACGCTGTCATAACTCTAACTCAATCAAGCAATCAATCACTGAATCAGTCTAACAGCGTTTTAGGGTGTGGTTCAAACTAACAGAATTAGGGTCTGTACACCAACTTTTAGAGCAGCATCTCTGCTTCTCAGACATTAAAATGGCCTGAATGCATTTGAGTATCCATTTCCTCAAAGTCAATTTTGTAGGTGGTACAAATGGGACATTTCTTCTTGCACTTTACATCATCCTGGTAAAAGTCTTTCAGCACATGCACCATCAGTGGGGACATCCCATAGGAGCTTCTCTCTTGGCAACTAATATAATTTCTGAGACGATGCTGGAGAAAACACTCGTGGTAAAGAGTGCTGTGGGAGGGTGTAAGCGATGCTGTCATTTCAAGAGTGAACACTTTCAGCCCCTCTGAGGGAAAAGCACAGGCATTTTTCTAATCCATGCTCTTCCACTGTCCCTCAAACAGCCATGAGTAATGGATTAATTGGGTTATGCTCTATGTGGGTTGAAATAAAAAATTGTGGGGTGGGATGATAGGGGGACAGACATAGTTGGGGGTAAATGGATAAATCGCAGCATGATGGAATGACAGGATCAATCAGCTAAGGAGTGAGTGTATCTAGCAGCTCCAAAGGCTAAGGCGCAATCACCGTAGTATGCTCTATTCTGTCCCCAGTGTTTAATTACAACAATCTCTCCAGCAGCATGGTCACTCAGCAGTGGCTCCAGTGCTTAATGCTGTGATTAAAGCTCTTGACAATGAAATTAAACTCAAACCACAAGCATTTGTTACAATGGTCAGCCACATCTATGCTGCCTCCACAGTTAGTGGGCCACTGATAAAGGTCCTAGTCTGCTTTGCCTTCTTCTTCCCCCCACCACCTTGCATATTCTCTCCCTAACACATATCTCACTGGTCTCTCTGGATCTCTCTCTCCCTCTAGGTGCTCAGTAATGGTAACACCTTGCAGTTGAAGGCTGTAACCCAGGAGGATGCTGGAACATACACCTGCAAGGCCATCGTACCCCGGATTGGAGTTGCAGAAAGGGATGTCACCCTCACTGTAAATGGTGAGTGTCTCCTTTTCAGTATAAAAGTTGGCTTGTAAAAAAAAATTGAATAAATGTAACAATTTGGTATTGGTCAGTGTTTCAAAATATCCCTTTTTCCTTTTGTTAATTTCTCTGCTCTGTGCTCTCTCTGTCTCCTTTTCCTTATCACACTAGGACCACCTATCATCACAGCGGACGCCACACAGCATGCTGTCAAGCACTCCAAGGGCAAATTGGAGTGCCGGGTGACAAGCAGCCCCCCACCTGATAAGATTGTAAGTGAAACTCTTATACATCATTCACTAATATTTGGAACTTTGATACTCCATACATATCCTAGTCACCCTTATCAGGACAGTCACACTGTCTTGATTTACCCCCGACATCACCTTCACACATCTCCAGCTTACATGCTAACAAAATATACACATGCATATTCACACCTGTAATTGCACAGACATTGACTGGAAAGATTGTAGAGCTGAGGAAGCTGTGGGAGACTGGCTTCCTGTAGGTTTCAGCCAAACCGCATTCAATTAGCGGCCCAAGAGACATCACTCAGCTGACCCTGTTGAACTGCTCAGCATACGCTGGGCTGAGAGAGGATAATTAGGGTGTGAGGAGAAGTGAGAGACAGATGCCCTGCTGGCCCTGCACTGGAGACAACAGAGAGGAACCTTATTTCTTAGTTCAGCTACGTAACCCTCCTTAGGCCTCACCTGCAGGGCAGACGTGGGAGGCAGCTTAAACATGAGCCTGTGAGCTGTGCCAGCCATGGAACACCTTTAAGGCTGGCCAAGAGAAAAAAGAACAGAAAGAGAAACTGGTGTTCAGTCAGCAGCAGGCAGGGATCTAATGATAAACAGCCACATGTGCCTCTGCTTCATAGGTAACTGGCTTATTCCCTGTATCTATTCTCGTCTTCTCCACAGGTTTGGACCTTCGAAGACATGAGTTTGTCCTCCGGTTCCTCTGGCCGCTACTCAGTGCAGACAGTAACCAGCGACCACGGGGTCCTGTCTTCTCTAGTGCTATCTGAAACTCTGGCAAAAGATTTCCAACTGCGCTACAACTGCACTGCCTGGAACCGCTTCGGCACTGGCACCGCCCTCGTTACACTGAAAGAGCAAGGTACACACTGACAGGACTACTAATCCCCACCAGAACCTTCTAGAAATGTTGCAGTGATATTTAAAATTTTTGCTGTGAAGGGGGCGATATTAGGTGAAGGCAGTGTTCCTGTCGTGTTCTTATCTTAATTACACTCCTTTAATCGATATTATTTAATCAGCAGATGGTTCCTTTAATGAATATGTTTGCCCCACAACATAGATATTGATTGGGGACAAAAGTCAATTAGAGGAAGCTGTATGTGTTTGAGCTTGGACTCATATTTTCTATCATTGTCTCAGAGTCAAGTTCAGCATCTTAGGCTGCAGTCCCTTTAAATGATCTTAAAATTAGGCAGCACTACTATTACACTGATGCTTTGCTGTAGCAGACACCAAAAATAAGGTCCTCGCCAGTAATTTTCATCAACATAGCAGAGTGGGGTCTCCAGAGAATTGGGCAGCAGTATCTCCTGGAATCTCTAATTAGATTACTGTCTATTGCTTCATTGCATGTCAGGCCTTGTTACCCTCCTTTCAGAGAGATTAGAGACAATAGCCAGACTGTGGGATGCCTGCATGAGCATACAGTAAGCCCTGGTCTGTGAACAAGGCAAGTTAAATTCATATAGGCACTGACATTTTAGGGATTAGCAAGAAAAATAAATGAAACTCTTCCTTTTTTTTTGCTGTAATCTGCTCGTTTTTGACACTGACACTTAGACTCCACTGTCTCTCATAGTGTCTCCCTCCTCCTGACAATTATCTACCCTGACCACGTTTTTTTTTCTTTTATTGTTCCTGTTACAGAAGCCTTGCCTATGCTGATAATTGTTGGAGGAGCAGTAGGTGGAGGCTGCGTCCTGCTCATCTGTGTTATCACTCTGGTCTCCCTCTGCTGCAGGCACACAGGCAAAGGTGAGCTTAATGGTTAGTATGGGCAAGGGCCCAATTGTTCAAGTATTTTTTAATTGTTAGCTGAAATATGTTTTTGTTCAATTTATGTGTAATTTTACCATATCTGAATGAGAATTTTTGAGAAAGTCTGCATGGTAACGCCCTTTTCAATCCTCATAGGTAAAAGATGCACTCGTCTTTCCAAGAGTGACATAAGAGTTCAGATTGTTCACAGTGATCACAACGCTACTCGTGGCAATGATGATGAGGAAGATGTCAAAGAGCCCATGGTAAACTTCTTTTATATTCACCAGATACACATGAACACTGTGACTTTCTCTTGTTCTTTTAAGTAATGTCTTCATCCCAGTAATTCAAAAACACTTGGTCTTCCCTCAGGCTCCGAACAGCAGTGAGTCTCCTGGGACATCACGCACAGAACACAGTGACCTCCTGGAAGAGGAAGATGATGAGAGATCTGACATCAAGGTAAATCTTAAAATACCTATTCAGAAGTAAATAGAATGGTTGAAATATGCAGTGCTTATGATTTGTTATTTTCTGTCTCTCACAGGATCCGACCAATGGCTACTACAACGTGCGTGGCCATGAGGACCGGCATATCCGCAGCAGTGGATTCTCTGAATATGTTCCGAACACTCGGCCAGTCTATACTCCATCGCAGCTGCCTTCCCCCAGCCCCATATATGGTCAGCATGGCACCCAGCCGCGCATCTATGACTTCTCTCACCGATATGCAACCACAACAGCGAGCAGAACCTCATATGAGCAGCAGCAAGCTGCTCAGCAGCAGCCTGCTCAGCCAGCCAGCATTTATCCCACTGACCCCCTCTACAGTGGATCTGCCTACCTACCTGCTACCTATGGTCGCGCCTTCACCAGTTATGTTAAGCCTGCTTCCTATGAGAAGGTGGACGCGTATGACCAATCAGATCAAGCCAGCAAGGTGTCCAGCTCATCTCGTTTTTCTTATGCCTCCTCACAAGTGTCCTCCCAGCAGTCTGACTATGGCCGACCTTCACAACGTATGCAGACTCATGTCTGATTGGACATAAAATTGATTAATTACAGTACAGGAGAGAGAAGATAACAATTCTCACCTCCACACACGTGTGGCTGGACTAACATAAACAGAGACTTTTTTTACTTTGATGGTCTTTCTAGGACGGGAGTCTTAGACGGGACAACCAACCTGTTTGTTATGATGGATAGCGAGATCTACAAGAATGCTAACTGTAGAACTCCTGAATAGGAGAATTTGGCAGATTGTGATGTTCAAGTCAAACTTATAATAACAGTGTGATACCTCACCAGGTTGTCTCCGCACGATGAATCCCCAAACCTGTGGAGATGTTGTGCAAGGGCCACCTAGAAAATCAATTGCATTTTTGGGATGGCCGAAACGACTGGGGTAGCTGTTTACCTGCATTCCAGAGTTTACTTTGTGTCAACACTAAATGTCAAATATGACTTTTAAAATACTTTGAAAGTAGATATTACAAGCTAAGGCATATTTGAGGAAAAAAACTGATATGAACAACCTGTTGTTGTCTGTCATTTAGTGTTTTGTTGGCATGCAAAAGGAATTTTAAGCACATTTGTGTCTCTATCACCAACAGAAGACTGCGCTATCCACAGACAAACATTTCTGCACAACAGGTTAGCTCTACTGACCAAGAAGTGCTATGGGAACTCTACAGTGTGAAGAGCCTAATTAGTGGTGGAATACTACTGGTCTGAGCTGTATTCCTGGAGGTTCCCCTGATAATAACCCTAACATGGACTTAGCAGTGTTGCTTTGATATAAGAAGGGGATATGAAGCAAATGTGTATTTTAGCCTTCATTCTAACAAAGGACTGTATATTGGCAGCATGTTGAACCAAGATGGACAAGTTAAGGCCATGAAAACCCAAAGACGGTATTAACTGCATATGGGGAAACAGGGACTGAGGCTAAAAAACAGCTGTTTTCTGTAGTGTTTTATGATTGTAAAATGAAGAGTCAGCAATTAGCAGAACAATCAGAAGTGGTGGTTTGGAAAATGGTGGCAATCTTGAAACTTGAAAATGAATGCAGCATCAACTTCAGCAGGCTCAGGTGAGGTAAAGGCAGTTCTAATGTGGACCATACACTGAACTTAACTCAAATTGTCTCAATATGTTTACAACAAACACTACTACCCAGAAACTCTTGTACAAATGGCTGAGCCCATGCTTTCTCTCTGTTGCATGCAAAGGATGTGTCTAGTGAAAATCTTCAGCGTTTATATTCATGCCCATTTCATGTTTTGAGACATTGGTTTCTGCACCTGGTCCAGTTGCATTGCACTCCCTGGATGTTTCAGTGTGGACGCCTGTACTGCCATTAGTCTAAAAAGCTGTTACCAGGCAGCCTAATGAGAGAACAAATGTCACTTTAAGTGAGGAGGCAAACATCATCGCTTGTCTTTATTTTTATATTTTATATAAGCCTTAATGTACAGCGTGTCAGCTGCTCTATTGTAAAATATCTTTATATACATATGTATCTATCTTGGTTGATTTATTTGGGTCCACAAACTTCTTCTTGTGTTTGTCATCAATCATTGAATGCAGTTACGCTTTTATGGAACACAACTAATTACCATTTGTTTTTTCTTTTAATAATGTATTAAGAATTTTATTTGCTAAAAACGAGATATCATTGCTTGTACCTTTGTACACATATTTATATTTAAATAAAATCATTTCAGATAAAGAACTGGCTGCCGTGAATCCTGAGAGTTAATCAGCCTGGAGAGTAGCTTCAGTGGGCATGGGGAACAGTAACAAACAAAGCTTCCCATGTAGCAACAATGATGAATACATAAATTAGCAGCACTGTCTATGTTGATATTCGCATTCCCCCAGTGGTGTGCTGTTTTTAATGAAGACAGATGAGATATAAGAACCCCCACTGCATGTGCATCCACCTCCTGAAGCTGCCGTGGCCGTTTCGTAGAGTATTAGAATAGAGCTGTGACAAAGGTAGGTATTATTTGACAGTATGAGTTCGTCTTGTCACCTCCGTTCCCCAGGTAGGCATAATGCTCACGATGGGGAGGAGAGGTACATGCTCATTACAATTCTGCTGTGAGAAGGGACACAGTCTCATAAGACATGCATTTACTACACACAATACAATACAAAATGCGACCTCATCAAAGACAAATAAAACAAGTTATGCAATTAGGTACTGATGAACCAGATAAAAGATGTTTATTATCACAACTCTTTCATATAAAACAAACACCAAGAAAGGAAATAAAGCACACAATCCAAATCTGTAGTCACAGTGTATAATGCTCACAAAAATGCCCCACCCCCCA
>OMLM01020618.1:65267-77269 GCA_900302695.1 Helostoma temminkii | reverse complement strand
ACAGAGAGAGAATATGAGACAATGTGCAAAAACACAGTACATTGAAAAATATGGAGTATTTAATACTTGCAGAAATGGTTAAGAAGACAATAAGTGCTGCCACTTACAGGATTTACAAGAAGCCTCATCGCTTCCATCTATACAGTCTTGTTTATTGTCACACACAACATCCTGGGGGAGACAGACCCCATTACCACAGCGCCACTCATTATCCCCACAACCTGGAGGCAAAGAAACAAAGTGAAGCGCAAATCACAATAAAATAAAGATGAAAACTTCAATATGGAAACAAGCCAATAAGGTTCATAAGGACATTAGTAGTGATAGCCATTGTAGACATCAGCATCTATCTCCATTTTTCTTGTGTGTATTAAACATGATTAACCATCTGGATAAATGCTGAGCAAATTGGGTAACGCTTCAAACAAACTTCATTACTGATAGAATAATGACTGCACACAGCCCAGGAGTCAGTGACCAGAGCATTAGCAGTGATGTTCCTTTAATACTAGCACAATTAGCATATCATTAGGCAGGGTTTGTATCCCCTAAAGAGCGCCTTAAGTGACGGAAATACTTACTGCACCCTTTCTCATCACTACCATCTCCGCAGTCATTTGTGCGATCACACACCCACATTTTTGGTTTGCATAAGCCATTTGCACAAGCAAACTGGTCCTTGTCGCACTCTGAAGAGAAAAAAATACCATGCATTTAATATGAGGAACAGCAACTGAAGAAAATTTGAAACAAATCACATAATCACAAAGAGATAACAGCTGGAATTTAAGAAGAACTGGACTTGACCATTAGGCAATGGCCTTGGGCCCCCCAACAACAAAGGGCCCCATGATGAAAACATAATGAACCTAATAATACATAAACCTGGAAACCTGGATTAATTAATAAAAATCCATATGCTAAAACGGCATCAGAATTTATGATTAACTAGTGTGTCAGTACCCCATCCTCTCCCAATCAGCTCAATCCACTATAATGGCGTATTCCATGAGCATTGCTGGAAATGTTACTATACTATTATCAAAATGGAGGATCCACTTGTTGTTGGTTGCCCAAGCCAAGCTGACACAGACAACAAACCTGCTCAAGAGAGGACCAGTTCTGGTAGGACAGAATTTTCTTAAAAATTAAGAGGGGGTATAAATTCACAAGCAGAAACTGTTATGTGCAAATTAAGAATGGAGAAATCATCATTCATCATATCTTGATGAACGAATAAGGATTGAAGAGAGGAAAGGACAACAGATGCGGAGGTCCCGATACCTGTGTTCGACTTGGTTCCTAATATTGCACCAAAGACTTTTCTTTATATTTTATTATTTTTAATGCCAAGCTAACCTAACTGGATTTTGGTTTAGGCCCATTTATGAGCTACATCTGAAAGTGGTATCAATCTTCTCAAGTAACTCAAGACAAGAAGATTACTTCCCAAATAGTGGAACTATTTCTTTAATCAGCTGAGCAGAAGAAATTAGGAGGGGAGAAAAGACAAAAGTGTCGCTTAGTCAGGAGAGAACTTACTGCACTTCATCTCGTCACTCATATCACCACAGTCGTTCCAGCCATCACACTTTTGCTCTTTGGCGATGCAGATGCCAGATGCACAAGCAAACTTGTTGGGGCAAGCTGCTCAAAAAAAACAGGGAAATTATAGATGGAGAAGAGGAACAACAAATTTACAGACTATGATAAAGTGGGCATGAAGGAGTGACAGTGTATTCTCACAGCTTCCAACATGTTGCCAATGAATGTCCCGGTTGATCAGAGCAATTATAAATCCATTTCAGTTAAACTGGGACTTTCCATAAAGAGCAGAGGGTATTGAAAGCAGAGTGCTCCTGACTGACAGTGGCAAATAAAATGGACCCAATAAACAAGCTCTCTGGTGATTAGTCTTGCACTTGAGCTTCACTACTGCAATTTCTAAGCCTCTATTATTAATCAGGTCTATTTCAGACAGTCAGTGCTGTCTCGTAGTTTCTCAGACAATAGAGTTATTCCACGTGTTTCTCTGTAATGGCAAACTATGAGTATTAATGCCACATTTCACCTACATTACCAAGCGCAAAGTAAAACCTGGGTGCAGGACAAAACTTTTGACTCACGGTCTGCTGGATCGTAGGCACTGTACTCAGCACTGAAGCCTTTATCAGTGTAGGACGCATCAGAGTGGAATTTTACTTCTACGATGTTGCTGTCACTGGTTAGAGCCAAAGAGGCCATTTCTCCACAGTACCTGTGTCAAAAGACCAGTGGTCAAAGGAAAATTCAGGTTTGTTTAACTTTATTTTTGTAGTTCTAGTAATTATGATAATAATCCTAAGGTAATTGCTAAGATTAGGGAAATGTACAACAATATCCCCTAAGGAGAGAAATATCTGACAAAGTTTAAATAAGAAGTCAGTTCTTGAACAGGCAAACAAAGTGTGTGTACAAATGCAGCAAGTGCAGTAAGTGGAACAAAGATGCCTCCGAACTGTGATAGGTAAATTGTTGAGGATATCATTTTGTTATTCCCCGGTTTTCTATCCCATGCAAGCCTGGCCCACCTAAACGTATTATTTAAAATGACTGGCAGACTGACTGCTCATGTTTCAGTCTATTTATCTTTTTAACTTACTGGGAACAGGGAAGACAGGGATACTTTGTTACTTTACTTTATGTGTTTGTGTTACTCTTAGACATGTAATACAAAACAATACAGTTTTGTAATTTGCATTCCTCTTACTTGTTTCCCATTATCTCAACATAGTCCTTGTGGCATACACGGACGTCCACCCTGGGCTCTTTCATGCGGAACATGGTAAACTTAACCCTCACCTCCTTGCCATTAGGGACCTACAGTACAGAGGAAGATATGACTGGTCCATAACAACCTAATTTACCATGCATGTCATTCCTCCAGCTACACACATAGACATGCAACTATATCTACACAATGTAAATGCAAACAGGCACTGGGTGCACACATGCACATCTACACACGCAAACATGCACACACACGCCAGCAAACAAAACCAACACCCAAAAAATCACTTGTGCTCAGTTAGACTTGAAGCAGTAACAGCAGTGTGAAAGATGATGATAGAAGAGGTAGTGAACAGCTTGGTTTCTATAGTGCTGCCTCAGCATTCTGCTCATGGCAGGCTAAAGATGGTGAAGGGGGAGGTGGGTGGAGAGGTTTATCATAAAGCAAGGGCCCAGGGAAAGGAGCAGTGTTACAAACCTGGATGGTCCACTTGCAGTCCACACTAGGAGGATAGAAGCTGGGGTAAAGTGGGGAGGTGAAGACGCCTTCATTATCAGAAAGAACACCACCACAGCTTTTTACTGAAAAGAACACAATATATTCACACTCTTGAATTTTACAATAAAACTTGCATCATTTGGTTTAAGTATATAAATCAAACTATACAAATCAAGGCAAAGTGCACAGAATGTGGCTGGAAAATGAATGATGTTTATTACTGTAAATGTCTACTTAATTACCTGTTGACAGAGGGATGGCTTCATATTCTGCCTGAAAGCCAGGCCTCTGCACATTACTATCAGTAATGAAGCTAATCATCATAAGGTTGCCCGATGACACTACTTCCAGACGATTGGAGGGGGGTCTCTGACCACACTTCCTGTGAGAGAACGGTGAGTAGTCAAGCAAAATAGTGTTACATATCAATCTGAATCATTTTGAATTGAAGTAATGAGGGAATAGACCACCCCTGGTTCTTGTCAGTCAATTGCCCAGATATTTGAATATCTGAATCTGCAGGTATTCTGCTTAAAATGGCAGACACTTAAAATTTGTGAAACAAAGCTGAAAGTCTACACTTCAAATCACATCTTGATTGTTTTATTTCTAATCCATTGTGGTGTATAAAGGTAAAATCATAAAAACTCTGTCACTGCCCAAATACTATTGGACCTAGCTTGTAGTCATGAAGTGTGAACTGTGTTTCATTTAGTAATTAAGTTTTATGGCTCCTTAGGATGTGCACTACTTAAGGAATTTCCAATACAACTGCAATTCTTTTTGGTCAGAAGCACTAAAACATCAATGCAGCAAACAAGTTTAAAATGCGTTAAGAAAAAATTATTAAAAAATAAAATCAAAAGATAAGCAGAAAGATGTAGTGAAAGAGATAAATAAGGAGAGCTATGCCAGCGCCAAATAGAAATTGCTTAGGAGTTTCAAAGTCAAACTTTAGGTGCATTAGCAAAAAGTTCCAGCACTGCTGGCGGCAGAGCCATGGAGGTGTGAATGACACAGCAAGAGCAGCAATACATCTACCTCCAGTAGAATAATGTCATTATAGAGTATTATATTATGGCTCTCATAAACCCCATGTCACCTTGGATAAAGCTGATCTCTCAATAGCATTATAAAAATGTTATGCATCACTTGGTAACGCATATTTGTTTGGCAATGGTTTCTGAGTTTGAAATTGCCTACAGCTACAACTGATGTTGCAGTCAGGAGCCACTAGTTTTAGAATCAAACCCCTCACCCATAGACAAAGTGCAATTACACACAGTTGTATAGCAGAATTCAGGTTGGCACCCTTCACAAATTTGAAAGGAGAGGTCTTTTTGAGCCAAATCCATCTCACTGAGGTTTCAGAAGTTAACAATAAAATGGAGCATGCAGTGCTAAAAAGCATCAGGGCCAAAAAGAAGTTGTAATCACCAATCCAGTGAAAGGAATGAAGTGAAACATGTTTTGCACCCATATCAAAACAGCCTTTTTTCCTAAATCCCTCTGCAACATTTCAGCCAAATACAAATTCCTAGTGGTTGTCTTCTGGGAATCACAAAGAACTACATTTCCCCATTCCCTCTCATCTCATACAAGGATAAATAAATGAGACACATGCTGGTTGCACCCTATAAAAATCCAAAGTTTAAGGCAAAATTGAAAATCTGACTTTTGACACAATGTGATGTACTGTAGGAGCAAATATTTATTGGTTTTCATTTTCCTCTTGTATGCAAAGAAAACTACACTACAAATTGCCAAGTAGTATGATGGTAAACACTAATCCATCCAATAGATTTTCTTTTAAATAATCTAGCACCAGTATGACCTTGTACCATGGTCAACATGTTTGCCAAACCCTCTGCACATTCACAGTCCTATTACTTACTGTGTGATGGCTTGATAATCATCTGGACTGAAAGTATCATAGATGAAGACAAAATCATGCACGCAGTCATCTTCAATGTGGAAAACAGAGAAATTGACCAGTATGGCGTTGTTCTCAGATGCTCGGATTTGCCACAGACTTCGAGTCTTGGCAGGGTAGCCCTTGGGGTACCCTGGAGATGTAAATGTTTTGAAGTTGTTTTCTTCAGCTTCCAGGTTGTAGAAATAGTTTGCTGGGAATAACAATATACAGTAGTTTAAGTCAGACAGGGTGCACAGATAGGAGAAACTTGGCAACAGTAATTCAGAACTGGTAAATAAAAACTTGATTATGTTCTATATCTCCTGTTTCTTTTCACTGTTTTCGTAAGAAATGTTAAATCTAACTATTTTGTTCTCTTTCCTTTCATAATAAGTAATTGCGCAAAATAACTTAATACAAATAACAAATCTGGACACAATGTAAATACAATTTTATACAACTTTCCTGCTACAGAAACATGTAAAGACAGATTAATGTGATCTAAATTCAAAATCATTAAAAAATGTGTAAACTGTTGGACCTAGAAACTGACTCGCCCTGGTCTGACACAGGACGTGCACAGTGCCGGCCACCCATTTGTTACAGGCTGGCAAGAGGGTCAGCATCTAGCCAGCTGGAAAACTGCAACTGGGAGTGACTGAAATGGAACACGTTGTACTCACTGTCTCTGGGATTCATGGCCATGCGCGGATCTGTGACTAGAGACAGAGAGAAGGGGGAGAAAGAGTCAGAGAAACAAGAGGAAAAGGTAAGAATGGGTCACTAAAGTTAGGAGGCTGATAGAATTTGATGCATGAGCTTAAAATATTTGGGTTGCACATTTTCTGTTCCATTTCCCTGAGGTTAAGAACCGGTGATGGTGTAGAGCTTGTTCTGCTCCATCTCACCTTGCCCTACAGCAGCAAGCCATACATCTCTGTCTAACTATATGGGACAGCAACATCAAATCATACCCACAGAAATCATTTTAAAGAGGACCAAAACCACTGAGTCACAGGGCCAGTGCTTGGCTGGTGGCCAGGACTCAGACAAATGTAACGTGAATGCTGAGAAGACAGAAGGAAGAAAAATGGCTGTCTCAAGCCAGGCCAGAACCCAGCTAATATCATTAGAGGACCCAAACAGCATAAAATGTGCAATCTCAGATGCAGCACAAGCAGAGAGGTCTGGCTTAACTGTTATTATCTTGTCAGCTCAATTCAGAATGAGATCCTGTAATACAAATAGAGCTCACAAAATACCAATACTGATAGAAAATGACAATGACCCTATCAGATCTGTATCCTCAATGCTTTATCTCTGTTTATGTGTCATATTCTGAAGCCAACTGTAGCAAACACTACATGTCTAAATTCCTGCCCCTTAGTGTCGCTGTCCTCAGTGCCCACACTTGTTGATACTTACCTGCAGCAGTAACTTCACTGATGTTGATACTCGTAGAGCCAATACTGCGTGAGTGCTTAATGCCAGTCTCCAGTGCATCTAGCACCCGCTCCTCGGAAAACTGTGGAACCATCTCCAGGTCACTTGATGGAACTTCAAACCTACACCAGTAGTAGGCTCTCACACCCTGACTGATGCAAACAGAGATCATAGGGAAACGAAGGAAAAGCAAAGAGAGACAGATTAGCAACAACCTTTAATATTTAAGAGGAAGCTGGTATAAGTGAAACATAAGAGATTTTGAGCCTAATCTAAAAGTGGGTACATGCTATCTACACTTTGAGCACTGCAGTGCTAAAGCAAAAGGTGTGATCTGTTCTGTTATTTTGCATTGACTTAGAAACATAACAGTCTTGGAACTTTCAAACCTTAGAAGTCAGTGCAACAAAGCTTCTCCTTCATACATGATTGAGTGTGGCATTCTTACATTAAGCTTTCAAAAGCATTACATCAGACTGTTCAAAAAAAATAAACAACAACACTGGAGCTTAACATCTCTACAGTACCTGAACGCCGTAATCACAGAAGTATTGTAGTATTTTGAGAGGAATGGATCTTTATTAAATTTCTCCCCCATCTGTGTAGAGAAAATGCATTTTTTACAGAACCAAACAAGCAAGTACACAACTCTGTCTGACAAGAGTACGAATTAGTATGTCAACATAAAAAGCACATAACAATGGGATTCTCAATTAACTGTTTTGCCTTCAGCTGAACTGAGCTGTGACTCAAACAAGGCTATAATCATACTTAGTGGTTTTAAATGCAGGTTAATTCAGAGTGAGGAATCCAAGCAGAAAAAGAAAAAATAATAGAAGCACACGAGGTGAGAGAGCCAGAGGATTTATTGTGATTTGTATGGTTGTGATAAAGGCAGAAATTGGAATAGAGGGGAAGGAAATAAGATGTTCATAAGACAAAGTTGCCAATTATCATAAGATAAAATAAACTGGTCAATTATCATAAGATACACATCTTGACCAGTTGCAAAATGGCCATGACCAAAGTACATATAGGGAATGTCAGATGTAAACCAAGTGACATTTGACTAAAATACATCTTTGAAGAATTCCACAGACAGATGGTGCTAGAGTGGCAGAATACATTTATTAAAACACACCCAGCATTGTTTATTTGAAACCCTGCTCTGACATTTGGACTTACAGTGTAAAAATGAATTAGATCTGAAATTATTGTTTAAAAGCTGTTCTTTTTGGTTAATGCAAGAACATGCTTTCTTCTACTCCAGTCACAACTTCCACTATGATTCTCACCTAACACCCTCACTTAATTCTGTAGCTTTTCACACAGAACGTGTGTTTGATGGTTTATGAGCAAGGGTTTTTGTTATCAACATACTCTTTAGCGGTGCTAGAAACATCTCAACATGCTGTTGAAGGAATGTACAGCATTTTATTCCACCCATACAACTGTGCCTTCAGCAGTTTCTATGCACTTTGAAGGGCATATTTCAAAAACATCTCCACAATGCCAAATAAGTTCTTTAGCTAATCCTTTGTAAGAGAATGCTCTTTTTAAAAACAGTTAACAATTAATACTATGGATGACAGAAAGGGGATAAAAACAGGAACATGATATTCTTGGGGTGTTAAACTCACCATTGCTTCAACTGTGTTAGCCAAATCCTTGAATTCGTTGCTGGTGATACTCTCCAGCTGCTTGTTATATGATACATCATTCAGCTTCATATGCCCACTGTAGACCAGTGTTCGTGGGCTCCTCCTATTACTAATGGTGAATCCTGAAGAAGAGTCTTTAACTTAGAGGAGAAGAGGAAGATAAGTGTTTGATCAACAAAATGCAATATGATAGCTGCCTCTGATGAAAGAGCACACATTGGATTTTAAACAGGCCTTGGAGCACCATTTGAAAATTGTACAGTGATCTAACACTGAGTACACAGTATGCCTCTTACTGCAATTAAAACACCCAGCTGAATCAAGAAGCTAGCTATCAAGACTTCAGAGTCCTTTTTATCAGACCCTGTATGTGTAAATGACAGAGAAGCTGTGCCATACACTATTTGACTTTTTTTTCCTTTTGCATTATTAAAGGACAAAGCTGGAGCTGTCAGAGAGGAGAACTCTAATGGGAAATTAACACATCCAAACAACCACTCTTCCACTCTTATATCAAGGAGCTGTGTCTGTCCACTGCAGGTTGATCCACTTCACTGTTTCTCATGTTATGGCTGTCTTGACAGTAAGTGATTTTAGAAATGATTAGAGAATAGAAATGTTATTTAATTCTGTCAAGATTAGTTTGGATTTTTACTCAAAATTCACCTCAACCAACACCTCGTTTTCTTCCATTCAAATATAAAACGTCAAATAGAAAAAAAAGTAATATTGTGGTGCTATACTTCTAGTCTTGATAATAATGGAGGTAATGGACATACGTTTGTTGTTATACTTACAAACAAACAGCCAAATGAGGATCGCTGCAACAACTGCTATAAGAACTGCAACAACAACCCCAATCACGATGCAGGTATTCCTCTTTGCTGGCGCCTTCTCACTGCCAGGTAAGAAGTTGACTCTTTCATGATTGCCACTCTGAGTCTGATGGAGAAAAAAAATAACAAAAAAGTGTCAAACCTACAGCAGCTGTGTCATGTTGTGGATACATGAACAGCATTTAGTTTGAATACGCTTGAAGGCGAGGTGGATATGTGCAGTGTACACTCACTGACCACTTAGGTACACCTGTACAGTTTAATGTGATCCAACACACCAGCTCTGCCATGATTTCTACTTTAACAAGCTTAAAATTTCTGTGTTTAACTTGAAACTATCTATATGAACTGCAGTACATTATATTAAGAGGAGGTTTTATACAGTATATTTTATATATGTATTCTTTAACTTTTGGCTGTTCCCATCAGGGGCGGCCACAGCAAATAATCTGTTTCCACCTGACTCTATCCTGGTCATCCTCTACTTTCACACCAAGTTACTTCATGTCCTCATTTAATACATCCATATCTCCCCTTTTTGGCCTTCCTCTTGACCTCTTGTCTGGCAGCTCCAACCACTATCCCTCCTCTGTACATATCCAAACTATCTCAGTCTGGCCTCTCTGGCTTTGTTCCTAACACAGCCAACCTGAGCTGTTCCTCTGATGTGCTCGTTCCCAATCCTGTCCATTCTCCTCACTCCTAAAGAGAACCTCAACATCCTCATCTCTGCTACCTCCATCTCTGCCTCTTTTCTTTTCCTAACTGCTATATATACCCATACAGCATAGCTGTTCTTTCCTTTGATTCTTAACACTCCTGACACTTTTCTCCATCCACTCCAACCTGCCTGCACTAACCTCCTCACCTCTTTTCCACACTCCCTGTTGCATTGGACTGTTGACCCCATGTCCTTAAACTCCTGCACCTTCTTGACCTCAGCCCCCGTAACCTCACTGTTCTACTTCGACTTCCTTCTTGTTAGGTTGAAACGTTTCACTACTCATTCAAGTAGCTTCTTCAGTCTGAGGGTAGTTGGTTATAGACCACAAATTTATCCTCCAGGTTGGTTTCACTACACCAACCCAATGGTTCAGATATGTGGATAACACCTGGGTGAAGATCAAGATTCAGGAGGTACAAGCTTTCACAGATAAACTCAGTGATCCAACATTACCCCTTTGATTTCTAACTTATATTAGAAATATGTACAGTGCCTATAAAAAGTATTTACCCCCCTTGGATGTTTTACCCTTTTACAGACATCAATCAATCATGGTCAATATAAGTTGGCGACTTTGACAAATAAAATTCTGAAAAATAACTCAATAATGTCAAAGTGAAAACAGGCATTAATATTCACCCCCTTTATGTCAACATTTAGTAGACCTTCGGCTGCAATCACAGCACAGAGTCTGTGTGGATAGGTCTAAGTTAGGCTTTGAATTAGGTTAGGTTGAAGTTTATGCCATTCTTCTTCGCAAAACTGCTCAAGCTCTGTCAGGTTACGTGGGGATTGGGTGTGAACAGTCCTTTTCAAGCCCACAAATTCTTTATTGGATTGAGGTCTGGACTTTGACTCTGCCACTCCGAGCCGTAGCTGCCTTGCCAACTGAATAAAATTGTCCTCCTATATTTTGCAGCATTCATCTTACCCTCTACCTTAACAGGCCTTCCAGGGCCAGCTGCCGAGAAGCATCCCCACAGTGTGGTTCTGCCACCACCATGTTTCACAGTGGGGATGGTGCATTTGTGGTGATGTGCAGTGTTTGGTCCCAAACATAGCGTCTGATGGCCAAAAAGCACCATTTTAGTCTCATCAGTTTGTGGGACAATTGTGAGACTACTAGCACCAAATATCTGGACCTCTGTTGAATTAGGTCAGTCATTTTAAAGGGGGTGAATATTAATGCAAACACCGATTTCACCTTACAGATTTTTTTAAATTGCATTACTTTGTAGAAACCTGTTTTCACTTTGACATTAACGAGGTATTTTTCTGAAAATGTTTTGTTAAAGTTATTAACATATATTGATCATAACCTTTATTGACCTTGGATGATGGGTGAAACATCCAAGGGGTAAATACTTTTTATAGGCACTGTATGTAGAAGCAGAGACAAACACTAATCTTTAGTTTATCTAATTCTGTAGTGGCAAAAAAAAAAGAAGAAAGAAAGCAAACCCTCTAACCCTCGAATCTGCATCTAATTGTAAATTTCATATATCCCTATGCATCTGAAGTTTGTCAAAGAGGGCCTTGGCTTTCTGTTAAATTATTGGCAACATGATTTGTGGACTAATAAAACTAACCTTAAATACGGTGACTTGAGTATTTACCCTACCTTGCACCTTTTACTTATTTTGTTGCATTACAACCTGGAATTTAAATTTATTTCTATTTGGCACAAATAAAATAAAACACAAAATAGTCCAAGTTGATGAAGTAAAATGGATTTTAAAAAAATAACTTATTTAAGAAATAGAACAGAAAACCTGGGTGTGCATAACTATTCACCCCCTCAAAGTTAATACTAGATTGCAGACAGGTGGATTTAATTTAACTAATTATGTGACTTCTTAAGGTAGTACAAGAACATATTTAGAAGCTTCAAACAGGGTGAACAGAAATGCACATAACAATTTTCAGTTGTTTTTAAAGTTTTGAAATTGTATTTTACTTCATCACTGATATTTTGATGTAGCCTTTTTTTTTTTACTGTTTAAGACATCTAAAAATTTTTATGGATATTAACAAAAAGTGATGTGTCTGTTGGTGATACATTATGTAGAAATGTACCTGTGCAATTAAATGTTTTTGTTTCCTTAACTTTTTAAAATGTTAACAGATTAAGATTAACTCATGTACCTTCCTTACG
>OMLM01020618.1:52582-64918 GCA_900302695.1 Helostoma temminkii | reverse complement strand
CCCAGTTTTGTCATGACAGTACCCTGCCCTTTAGCCAATGACAACTGACAACAAATGTGTTACTATTGCACAATATGAAAAAAGTGATAGGCACCTTACACTACTGTCAAGTTAAAACATGCAACTTATATACGCAAAATTTGCCAAACCTGTTTGCTAACTGTGACACAGCTGCCACACTTGTACCTCCATGGACACATACACTTGTTGTGCAGCTTATTGTGTTTAATTTATTGGATTTCATTATATATGGATAAAATTACATTTTGCCCACCAATCTACACTCCATAATGACAAAGGGAAACATACTGTTAAAATTTTATGTTTATTTATTAAAAAGCAAAAAATGAAATCTCTCATTTTAATATACTCATACCTTTGACCTTTGAGTTTTCCTTGTGCTAGTCTCTCCAAGCTTTGCACACCTAGATTTGGGCATTTTATCCTATTCTTCCTGAGAGAGCCTGTCAAACTCTGTCTGAACTGTCTGAACTAACATCTTTAGTCCTGTCCACAAATGTTCTATGGTGTTCAAGTCTGGGCTAAAGGACAGTTCTGAAGCTACTCCAGTGTTGTCTTGGCTTTATACTTCAGTTCATGAAGAGTCTGTAATGTTATCCTAGCCTCATGTCACATTTTCTTTTCTGTGTTTGTCTTTCTTCTTTATTCATTTTTTCCTTAACTCTAACCAGTCTCCCTGTTGTGCTGCAGAGAACCACACTGCTGGCACCACCATGCTTCACCATAGGGATGGTATTAGCCAGGTGTTGAACAGTGACTGGTTTTCACCACACATAGTGTGAGGAATAACCCTGCAGACAATATTGATATGGCACTTTAGGCTGTGTGCATGTGTGCATCTGTCAGTACTGCATGTGTGTGTCTGTTGTTGAGCTCTCAAGTGAACAGACTAAGAGAAAGGTTTCAGGCCAGTTAGTAATCAACACACAATGAATTCAGTGCCTGTAGCCAATGAGTGAAGAAGCCAGAGTGCCATTAGGGATGGAGAATCACTTTGGTATTAAATCAATTTGTCAGATGTGCTGCCCCTTAAGATGGGGGCTCAATTACACGAGTCTAGATGATAACTCATGGCAATTAAGGCCTATTCTTATCCAGCTCTGGCTTCCACACATGGTTTCTAATTGGAATCTCTAACAATCATGGGCCAGAATGAGGGGAATCATTAGAGATGGGGTCAGCAAGTGCTCCAGGGTCTCCATCTATCAGTCACCATGATCACAGCCTAATAAAACCATTACATGCTCTTCATCATATCCCATTCTTCACTCCTAGAAGAAAATACAATCCCATTTTAACTTTATTTTAACTGTGTTATACCAACTGTGTTGTGCCATTAATATCTGTCTCACAATGCTGAATTGTGAGGAAAAGTCACAATATGCTTATGCAGGAATATAGTCTGGGCTGCAAAACAGGGTTCAACTGTAGTGACCGAAAAATCAGTCATAGACAAGTGACATATGACAAATCTGGAGTCAGTTTCTACAGAATACTTCTATGCAGTCGAACCGGTCTGACACATGGGGAGACAAGTTACCACTACTACAAGGTGTGGTTAAAAAAAAAAAAAACAACAACAAAAAAACAGCCTCTACAAATCCTCTACTATATCTTGCAAGTCTATAAAGTAAAGATGATTTTATTTGAATACATAGTAGTTACATTTATGTTCAAGATACTGTACCTGAACATAACTAATTTGTTAACTAGACATACATCTTGATTTATTACACAATTTAATTTGCTAGTCTGTGCAAAAGTAAGTATAAATTATGAACAATATAAAAAGAGGGGAATCATGTTCTACAGAAATGAAATACATCTAGCGCAGAGGTAGGCAACCCTGGTCCTTGAGAGCCAAAGCCCTGCTTGTTTTCCAACGATACCAGCCCTTCCCACTGTTGATTGGCTGGATCAGGTGTGTTCAGCCAATCAGACGCTGTAAGTGCATGGATAGTTGGAAAATGAACAGGGCTGTGGCTCTCGAGGACCAGGGTTGCCTACCTCTGATCTGGGCTGAGCTGGGTTTTAAAGTAAACTTTTAAAGACCACTACACACATAGTTATGCATTAACTCAGGTAAGACACTTATATTTTTCAGGTATTTTTCAGACCACTGACCCTTTTAAATTGCTATGTTGGCCTTAAGCTGACTGAAAACATATTTACAAGAAACTGAATTCACACCATTTAAAAAGATTATATTGTACCAACGTGCAAAATTTCATATAACTGGCACTATGAGTAATACACAGCTGAACTGATTCTTTTATGGCATCTGTCATTAACAGTCGACAATAACCACATATGTGGTTGATCAAATGCCAGATCACAAGAACCACCCTCTAAGAGGACTCTTTTAGAAAGAATATTTTTGAAATGTCACACATATATAAATAATAAAATTAATCAGGAATGAATAATTCCTTTTGGCTGCTTCAATTTGTTAGCCCTGGTAATGTCTATACAAAGAGTAGGCAACCCTAGTCCTCGAGAGCCACAGCCCTGCTTGTTTTCCAACTCTCCCTTTCCCACAGCTGATTACCTGGATCGTGTGTGTGTTCAGCCAATCAGCTGTAAGTGCACAGATAGTTGGAAAACAAGCAGGACTGCAGCTCTTTAGGACCAGGGTTCCCTACCCCTGGTCTAAGATGAGTCACTCAAACACTGTCAGACTATGATAGATTAAAAAAAATAGTGTAAAACTAAGGCTTATATTATTTTAGCCTTACGCCAATAATATTCATGCCTGGACCAGTCAGTCGAGTCCTGCTCCCTTAAACAACAACAGCAGCAACATCATATTGAATCAGATACTGGATTAAATACCTGGGTGTGGACAGTATGTATGCAATATGCAACCATATTCTTCATTTCCTGCTCACACAGATGTAACCCAATACTGTTTGATATGTTTTAATCAGTTTCTAAACAGTACTGATGTCAGTGGTGTCATGAAATAACTAGTAACTACTGTGAGTACTCCTGTACAATCTTGTTTTCATTTAAAGCTAAAACATGAAACTTAAGCCAACGCTCGTATGAGACTCAAAATCGATCCATTATGAAATTACAGTAAAACCAATCAAGCAAAAATAACAGACCAATCAGGAGGTAGAGTCCCATTAAAAAAGTAGTATCTTTTCACTTACAGTATGTCAAAGCTGTTCAGTGTCTGGGTCACAAGAGGCTTCACCTCTCCACTTTACCATAACCTTTGGAACATATTTCTAGTAAAACTTTTTTCAAAAAGTTTGTCAACATACTTTGAA
The DNA here is from genome assembly GCA_900302695.1 of Helostoma temminkii. Lineage (NCBI taxonomy): Eukaryota > Metazoa > Chordata > Actinopteri > Anabantiformes > Helostomatidae > Helostoma > Helostoma temminkii. Next base: position 61,622 of record OMLM01020618.1, on the reverse strand, counting down.
CATTGCTTGGGGTTAAGTAATAGCCACACAGTAGTTTTACAGCTACAGAGGAACAGTGAGCTTTGAGGATAAGCTTAAGAAACTACTTTGTTCTTTTAAAAACAATTATCAAAGCTAATGCTGTAGAACCACATTAGTCATCTTATTCGTTCCACAATTTCTTTTTTCTTATCAGAACCTGCTGTCTACATTATCCACAATGCAAAATTGTTGCAGATAACCTAAAAAAAAAAAAAAAATAATAATAATAATAATAATAATAATAACAACCCTGCAAAGGCTTTTCTGTACTCACCAGCACTGACCTATCCTATCCCAAAACAAAAACACAAATCAAATATGGCAGCTAATCAGTGCAATTTAAGCTTTGTTTGTCTCACGTTTGCCTCAATAACCACACACCTACCTAAACAAATCAACAAAATCGTCCCTTACCACATCTTCTTCACTAAAAAACAAGTGATGAGGGCTGAAGGAAGAACAGCACTGCTACTGCCGTTACATGAAGGCAGCCTCGATCAAGTTCTGCAAACTGATTGTCCTGTTCTACACACATTGTAGATGGCTAAAGCTAAAGAGCCCCAGTAAATGGCTGGCAAAACATGTAAAAATGAATATAACTGATCACAGTTATTAATCACAGGACTTATTCAGTTTTTTTTTCTGTATGGTTTATTGTATGTCCTGCGGAGTAAACATGTTTCATTACGTTACGTTAGCACCACATTCGCTTCACTCTTGTTGCTCAGTTTCAACATGATTACCATCAAAATGTGTGCTGAAAAGCAAGAGAAAACAGCAGAGCATTTCTCTGCTGTGTCACCATACAAACAGAGAGCAGACTAACTACATTATTCAGAGTTTAACCAGTTGTCTAAGAGTCAAAGACTGACCTCAACATTTATGTGTGATTAAACATTAACAAATAAAGAATTGTTCATTTACTAACAGATAAGTATATGCAGCAGGTTTCACAACCAAAAAAGACAGAGGAACGAGGTGATAACTGGTATTCTAATCAAATTTATATTAAAGGCACTTTAATTGTAGTCTTGTGTTTTATCCATGTAAACTGAAAACTTACAAATGCAAATACAAAGGATCATATGTTTACTTACATTCCAATAAGCATACATATTTCCAAAGAATGACTCATGTAATAAAACTAAATCTATGAAAACAGCATTTGTTTTGCAATTATTTTAACAAAAGCTAGAAAGTCAAGTATGAACATGCTCATTAGTTCTTTTATCAGTTACCTTACAGTGTAAGGTCTGAGCTATGAGACTGCTCTTAAACGTCATTTAATTTTAATGTTGGTTTGTGAATTTGACTGGAAACTGACTAAAACAAAGAATGTCTTTGCAAAGAGAAATTATTCGTTGGCCATATTTTAACTCATCACATAAGACTGAATGTTGAGGTAAATGGAGTCATGTAGATATTAACCTTATGTATGCATACATGTGGATATGTATGGATACATGCATCTGGCAGGATTCAACTTTGATATTTTATGTTATTTCCACTTAACATATAGTGCTGCTCAAATATGACACAACAAAAAGCCATGGTAAGTTAGGCTGAGAGATGTGATTGTTAACATGATTCTAAAATCAATGTATTATAAATGTGATAACGCATGTAAAGAATTATACAATTGCTGTATATAAACTTGAAGTGATATTATTGTTGTTGATGAATTTCTACCTGCCTACAGCTGTTATATATGGTTCACCACACCTGTGTAGTCTTAAAAATACCTGAATGGTTCCTGGAATTGTTTGTACATCAGTGAACCTACTGATGCCTCATGGTTCTTCCGTTTACTTGGTTAAGCAAATATAGTGTTTTATAGAGATATATATATTTTTCTTACTCCAGTAAATGACATTCAACCAACTTAAAATAGAAATAAATGACTACAATATACTGAGTCAAAACAACGCAAGCACCAGTTTGTGGGCCTCAATGCCACTTTCTGCATAGAAACGTGCCTGATGATGCCTTTACACCCTATCTGACATCTAATTTTATAAAAACAAATTTTAAGATGTAAAAGAAATTAAACATAGATTAAAAATACATCTATAATAAAGTGACTATGCAAAATACATATAACAATTACCGAATATTAAATTGTATTCTATTTTTAGTCACAATACCATTTTTCTTTATGACAAAGTAGTTAAACACATTGTCCCACACATGCTCAGTCACATTAAAACATGAAATATTAAAATCTGTGGTCAAAGAGAAAAATCCACAGGAGAGCTCACTTCAACAAAAGTGGCGCCATGAACCATTTCGTTAAAAAGTCTTTGTAGAAGGAAAACTCCACCTTAGTCTCGGTGTTAAACTCAGAGACACAGAAATGAAGTGATGACACAACAAGAACTGACTGGTGTCAACGGTTAAAGCTATGAGGTGTGTGTAATGTTAGTCACTACACTTAGGCCTAAATCCTGCAAACATATATTTATACATAACTACAGAAAACGGGAAATTTGCCAGCAACAGACTGAAGCCCAACAATCTCTGGATACGTGATACAACTATCTCATTGTGAAAAAAACAAAACAAATGACACATAAGGGCCGCAGCGCGATTTGAGGAAACTTACTTTATCATATCTGGCTGAAGGCATCTTTCACAAGCGCTCCAACTGCAGTCAAACAGGATTTCAGACAACTTTCGGTTTATTCCTGATCCAAATGTGACTAGCTTAGAAACGTATATTTCGTTGCATATTTACAGTCGCTGAATCGACGTCTCTTCCTGGGTTGTGGCAGGTTGTCACACCTGCAACCGCATTCCAGATCACGCGCCCTCTAGACCACGCCCTAAATACCTGCAGCAGCTGCATTGTTGCTCCAGGTTAACCCTTGTGTTGTGTGTCAGTGGGATCCGATTTCAGTGTTCACCACAAGAAAATGACAATCTTTATTGCATATAACCTCAGACTCATTTACCGCTCTGTGAACAACATGTACAATTAACACACTTCAAGAAAGAATAACCACCCTCTCCACACACACTCTGTAAATGTTATGATACACAACAAATACATAACTTTACCTCATGGTGATTTGAAGAGAGAGAAGCGTGGTAATATAATAAAGAGAAGGCTTTTTTAAAATTTAAAGATTTCTGCTCTGAAACTGACCCTGAGCCAGCTCCAAAGTGAGCCCATCAGCAGTCTGCCACAGCACCAGCTGTTTAGGAGACATCTCATCAGCAGCCAAGAGGAGAAATATGCATGTCAGAATTGAGTGAAATTGAATGAGCTCCTTGTCCCAAAAAACAAGAGCCAACCATTCATACTGAATGAAGTGAAAACGGGTTGACTATACCCAAAAACATTGACTCCATGAGTAAGGTGACTGAATATGCATCTCAGTCTTTAATTGTCCGTGTGTTTTCATTTCCATGCAGAGTTCTATTCAGCCACCTGCTGCTCATTATCCCAAAGCTTGTGAGGAGATTTCAGGGGACGTGGGGACTGTTTTTATCCAAGATGTGTGTGTCTCTGACCTTAATCTAAATATAACCCATGTTTTGTGATGTGTCACTTGACCCAGCCTTACCTTAACACTGACCAGTTACTACTACCTGATGCCAAGTCTTGGAAACTAACGTTTGAGGATTTGCTGCAGGCTTGAAATTTTACACCATGTGTTCCCCCTGCTGACCATTTGTGAATGTTGCTGCCATGGTGAATTATTGTGTTATTGTCTTTTTCAAATATTTTAATGGAAAGAAGAGACAGAACACTGTATTTAACATTATATGAAACTATTTTAATTCACTGACTTGTGGTTTGACAGCATCATTTACAATGTGTTTCACAAGAAAAAGTGCAAATATATATATTTCAAATGGGTTTTTTTCACTTCTGATTTTTATTAAACATTTTTAAAATGTAGGACATATTTGAATTATTTGATCATGTCATCATAATGCATCATTTGATCTACTAATTGTAGGTGGGGCTTATGACCTTCTGGGTGTTTTGAGGTTTGCTGTACAGTATCAATGTGCAGACAGTCCATGTCCTGTCAGATGTGATCCTATTCCACGTGGTAAACATAAATCATTGGACCTCCAGCTTAATGTGAAACAGTCAGGTTCACAATTGACTATGAAGCACCTTCATTCTATCCTAAAGTGACGCAGACTCTTACCAGGCTGGCCCGTCTGGGGCGACATTGTCAAGCCATCACCACAAGATGTCTCCCTTCACTAAGCCACAGCGACTCTGTCGTGAAAAAGGTCTGTGATAAATACCCGCAGAAACAGGGCTTGGTTCTGTCAGACTTCATCCACATAAAAGCTCAGGCTGCCATTGGAGAACCCTTTGGAAAGAGCGAACAGGACGCAGACGCAGGAGATATCGCAGGAAGCCGCCGACGAACGCAGTGCTCATCACTTCATCTGATGTAACCAGACAGCGTATGTTGGAGTCAATAATTTTACAATAGCAGCGTTGTCATAAAAAAGAGACAGAAGAAGTCGAGAAAATGGGACATACCGCAGTGTCTTTATTGATGGCAGTATTGTCCTATTGCGTGTGGGAAAACGCCGAGGTAAGAGCAAGACGGCCTGAATCTTTCCTAACGATGGCGCATAGCATTTTTATATCGCTGAATGTCCAAGTGAGATGCACGAAATGTTGTCTGTTCATGTCCACATTATACATGCCACGCACGCAGTTGTTCCCATCTTCGTGTTGCTGACACACACCCTTATCTAGGACATGTTTAATTTGTAAATGCATCCTTGCACCGACAGTCCTATGTCAACATGAGTAATGACACACGACGTCCACTGAAACGCAGTAATAGTGGAAGGATTTGAAATAGGGAATGGAAACCAAAACTAGTCATAAATATAATGTATTTCATAAATATGTGGTTTACAGTAGATTTCACTGGCTGCGTCAAGCCTGGGCTTGTGTTTGACATAAGGAATGTTACAGGCCTTCTCCTCTAAAGAAGGATGGAAATCAAATCGCAGCCCACTGCATCCCATCCGGCCTTGTCCAGGGAGGAAATCCAGCCTGCATCCGTCCTTTAGAGGAGTACTGCATCTCCTGAACAGGATGGAGTCATGCATATTCAGTTTCTGTTGTGTATTATATTTCACGAAAGAGCACCATATAGATGAGGTGATTCACAATTTAATCTGTGTGTGAGAAACGAGCTTAAACCACTGTGGTGATGGATCTTCTTATTTATTAATGCTCTTAACTATCGTCATTGCACCTCTGTATTAAAAATGTTGCCCTCAGAATGCATGTGAGCAAACTGCTCATCCAAGACTGTCTGACTTTTATAACTGGTCAAATAGTGAATCAGCTTACTAATGATTTACTAATGTGATATTTACATGGTGTTTAGACAACCATCTCCATCAATAGCTAGAGAAAAGATAGTGAAACTCTCTTGTACAGAGTCATGGATCAATGGGCCACCAGCTGCCCCCTCTGCTGTCTCATTATGACTTGCAGCAGATCCACAGTCTGATCAACTCTGCTGTTATTTCTCAGTATCTCTGAAGTCAAGAAATCTGTAATAGACCTGAGGCATGAGTGCTGGTTGGGGCATGTGTATAGGGGTAGGGTGGTGTTTGATCTGTGGGTGAATGTGGAGGGGGCGTTGAAAAGGATGGGGGAGGGAGGATGAGTCATGATGTCCCAGCTGCAGCGGTGGTTCAGGTGGAAATGGATAGCGAATGAGCCTGTTCCTGATGCCTGAGGTCGAATATGGAGCATCTTGAGTGTTGGTTCAGTGTGTGCCCAAGTTCCTAAGAGGATTTGTGAGATGTTTTTATTAGCTATCTTCCACAGTGAGTCTGTACATTCATAAATCCTCTTTTCTTATTCTGAAATAATTTCACTTCTCTAAGAGCCTTAGTGGGATTTAATGCTGTGCTGAGGAACAGGCTTTAGCTTCATACAAGGAGACCTGCCCATGAAGGTTTTCAGTGGAGATTACACTGTGAGAGGGTTGGCTGGCTGGATTATACAGTGGCATTAGTCCTAATAAATCTGTCAACTTTCCTTAACTGGTTGAAATGTGATTTAAGCAAAACAGTTTTGTTCTCTCTTATAGAGCCATATTTAATATTGTTATGTGTGTTGGGATAATGTCTCAAATCAAAGTATCATAATTGTAAATTTAATTTTCAGACAGTGTTTTCAATTAGCAAAGCCCACAATAAGTTTTAGCTGAAACATAAATTCTATGATGCAGAAATATTAATCTCATCTTGGGTGAACAGGTAGGCAGAGTGGTAGAAACGTCACGAGGTGGATATATTGTTATAACAGTGTTAGCATAACATGCAGCACAATAAGTTTGTTATTGCCAGCCGCAGCAACCAATACTTCACTCATTGCGTCCTGCGTGCGTGGGCTCTAGCATGCTGGACCCAGCCATACCCAGCCATCATCACGTCAGTGACACCGTCTTACCGAAGGTACATGACTTGAAATGTGAAAAAACATATTCACAGCCTGTTGCAGGACGTTATAGCCAATTTACCACTGATATTTGGACCAGCAGTGTCTCCTCATCAGTTTAACAGCACAGTGGGTTGATAAGGATTTTCCTCTCCAGCGAATCAAAAAGCAAAACAATTTTGGGGCTTGCACACCAGCCAAGCCATCTCTTCACATAGTACTCCGAGACAATGCCAGAAACATGATACAAGCCATGGATGATGCATATATATATGTGCTTATTGAGTCCCATGGTTATTAGGTGCGAGTGATATGGATAACCACCATAATCACAGTATGTCAACTAATAACTAATCCTCCAACCCAATAGAAAAGTAATTGTGATTGCGAATTGATGAATTGATGAATTGATTTACCAGCAAATCATTTCAATTCTACTTGTCATATATGCTATATATATATATACTATGCTTAAAGATTATGTAAATTGCACAACCCTATCATAATGTAGTCAAAACAGTGGGAAACATCATTTAGATACATAGTTTACTATGTTTATGGATAAAAGTACCAGGTAATGATCTGTTGTTTAGCTGTTCTAGTCATTGATTTGCAACTTGTTTGTCATGCTGTAGCAGACTATATACAGTTATACTGCTGAATTTGATATATCAAAATAAATAATCCTTTTCTTATATTGTGACAGTCAACACTAAGTTAAACTTGCTACCGGGTGACAGGCCAGTGGTGCCAAAAGTGGCACCACTGGAGGACTCTGGAAAGGAGATGGACAGTAGGTCAGGCGAGGGGACAGGAGCATCATTGAAAGTATTTCCACCCTGCTGTTCGGTGATCTACTAGAGTCACACCTAGGCAGACAAACGGTGGCAGGATGAAGTCCAGAGTCTCCTTCTCAGTGTCAAACCTGGGAGACAGAGTATCGTCTTCTCAATTTTTTAGCCTGGCTGGTAAGGCAGAGAGAAGGGGAATCAGTTCAAGATCAACACCCACTGGAATGTATTTTTGCATGGCTGCGCATTTAGGTTCTGACAAAGAATAAAGTCAGCTACACAGGACCATGGTACCAGGTAACAAATCTCCTTCATCATCGTAAAGTCTATGAGGAGGAAGAGAAATGGCTCTTGTTGAACACTATTCAAGACATTCAGAAGGAACCTTAGACAGTTCTGCAAAATTTTACTCCTTGTCACAACTCTGCTTCTCTTGTGTAGTGGGAGCATAGTCGGGTGGTCAGGCAAGAAGTGCAGCACCCCAAGACATGTTGTCTGCCAATCATTGAGTGGGTGGTGTCTATGGAGCCAAGTGGCCATTAAAAGAAGTGGCAGATGTGGGTGGGGGGTGGGGGGCACAGCCTTGTTGTGGGTGTTGAAGAGAATGCAGACTGAGGCTCAGTTTCTTAGCGAAACCTTCATCAAGCACAGGAGTCAAAGAAAACTGACAGGAGATGGGAGTGAGTTGGCAGGTGAAGGTGGACATGAGTAAAAGGAAAGGAATTAAAAGAATCAGTAAGATAGCGGCTCTGTAGTGATCTCCCAGCTCCTGCTGAGCCACGCCTTTTAACAAGCACATCTGAACTTGGTGACCATCCCCCACACAATAAAGACAAAGGTTAAGCATGGCTACTCTCTGCCTAGGCTGCACCACACTCTGTCTGGCACGTGTCTGTTCAGAATAGAGAAAACACAGTCTCACTGGAATAACAACAGAAGACTTGTATGTAACCTAGAAAGGTTAAGTGGATCAGAACAGAGAGACAACACATCTTTTCTTTCTTTATCCCATTTTTACTTAATTTCTTAGAAAATGTGTAAAATATTAGTTATATGGTCAAAATGTAAAGCTGGACTGTTTGTCTGAGCTAAAATTTTGTTCAAGCAGTAAAATAGACAGGAAAATGTGATTTGATTAGAAAGGGCTGGGGGCTACAGATATGCTTTAGTCGACTAGACCTGTATTTATAAAGATAAATGACTACACTGTGAACCTGAGGCGCTGAAAGACTGCAGATAAACAACAGTAGCAGACCCAGAAATGAACTTCACTATCTAAAGTTTCAGGAAATACAGAAGGTCTGGAAAAGCATAAAGCATAACAGGTGGAAAGAAGGAAAGAGTAGGGAAGGAAAGTGCAGATGGACAGGAAGCACATCTTAGTGTGGCTGAAGATTAAATAAAAATAATGAGTCATAAAGTTGCTGTGTGTACACCACATGCCTCACCCCCCACTTCCACCAGCGCATCACTACCATAGGCAATTTCAGGCATTATGCTGGAATACAGCCATACAGATTGCTGCATCTCCCATCCCCATCTGCTTTTCAATGCAATAACACAAGAGGATTTGTTTTGGGAACAAAAAATGAAGAAAAAAGATAAGGACAACCAGATCTTTCTCTCTCTCTCTCTCTATCTCTCTCTCTCACACACACACACACACACACACACACACACACACACACACACACACACACACACACACATGCGCATGCACACAAATATGGATTTCTAAATATGAGTGATTGACATAGACTAAACATGTGTGCCTGTAACACATCGT
>OMLM01020618.1:23805-50863 GCA_900302695.1 Helostoma temminkii | reverse complement strand
TATACAGTAAGTAAGTAAAAATCATTGTCAATTTGATCATACACTTAAACTCACAGATAACTCTGTATATACACACATTCGTCACATACTTGCTGCTTAATGAAGATGGCATGCTGCAGAGGCTCCATCAATAATTGAAGGCCATGAAGGTCTGGACTATCACTTGTCTGCAGGGCTTTGGCACATGTCACGCACCCTCTCATGCTAACTGATTATTATTATTTACCCTTCCCACCCTCCAAGTCTACTCCCACATTTGTTTTACCCCTATCTATCTATCTATCTATCTATCTATCTATCTATCTATCTATCTATCTATCTATCTATCTATCTATCTATCTATCTATCTATCTATCCCCACGCCTGTCTCGTTCTTGCCTTGGCCCCCACCATCTCCTCCTCCCTGTCTCTGCCTCAGCCTCCTCTGTTCTCCCTTGCAACATCTCAAAGGCACTCCTCACCCCCTCGCCCCCCTACCCTGTCTCTCAGACACTGCTTCTCAATCTGCCGCAACAGTTCTCAGTGGCCAGTGACATCTTTTCATTTTTCTTGAGTGTACTTTGATTGCCCTTGAATAATTTATGCTCTGAAATCACCCTGGATGTTATTATTTTCTTCTGTTCTTGGCTTTTCTTCATTCTTGATGATTTCAGAGGCTCTTGCGTCTGCTGGTTGTATATTCTGAAAGCACCTCACTAATACATAATCGTATTTACTTATAGTATAAAGATATAAGAGTCTTTTGTGTTATTCTATCTTTTGCCTGATATTTGTGCCTCAGTCCATGCCATCTAATTCCCATTTACTGATTTCCTAAATTCGTTTGGAATACTTTCCAAACAGCTTAGAAGGAGGTATGCTTGATATTGAATATTAGATATGCAGTTAATATATCCGTTTGACATTTAACAGGCAACCAAGTTGAAGCATATTCCAGTAAACTGTTTGAAAGAGAGGGCTGAGAATGGAATTTATTGTGTGGGAACATTTCCAGCATTTCCAAGATTCAAACAGGCACTCCCTTCATTTGAGACAAAATGTTCCCATAGCATTTGACTCGATGCACAACATTCAGCAACCCTAGCATACATGTTATGCAGTATAAACAGATTGTGCTTTCTTTAAAGAACTAGTGCAAACAGATATAAATTATGAAGAGACTCAGGTGTTGCTGTGGCTGCTGTTAATGCCAACAATAAGATTCAGTTTATGATGGGCCCAGACAATAGTAATTCATTCTTCTCTCAATTCTGGGTCATTGTGCTCACCAAGGCCGAGCTGATTAAGTTAACAACCAATAGTCACACAAGCTCAGCTGACAAATTGGATACTTTGAATCTAGCTGTGTCCCAGGAAAAAAAGTAATAATTTCAAAGCATAAATGGTGTTTCCAAGACCCAGCAAGGGGTCTTTTCCTATAGATTGTCTCAGTGATTAAACCATTTCCCTTCATTTGGACAGTCTGTGGAGACTTTATGGCCTGAGGAAATGAGATAGCACTAATATTTAATCTGCTGAGTGAGTCTGCTGCACAGACTGGCAGACTGCACAGGCAGCACACATTATCTCACCAAAGTGGCCCTGGTCTAAAGTAACGCAGAGAGGACTAAAGCAAGACAGGACATGTCAGCCTGACACAATCTCAGTTATCATTATATTTCCCAGCTGATTTATCAAACAGTGCTTTCCAGTGCCACGAGAAATGTGTAGTGCTTCTGTTGAATATGCTGCATTAATAAACTCTATTGTTACAGACGGGTTTAGCAGACCTTCAAGATTAATCGTGTTCGAAACATTAAAGGAATACTTTGCGTGGTAATATTCCTAAGAAGAAGTCAAAGGTATGTGACAAATTCTGAAGTCAGCTAGTGAGCAAACGTGGAATTACCTGTATTTATATATTCAGTGCCATGTTATGAATGATATATAGTACTATTGTTGCTGTTGTAACCCTGCTGAAGTATTATAGATGCCACCACAATGTTGTTGTTGTTGTCACTGTTGTTTCTTATTTGGATCAAATTATTATTCAAATACTGTTTTCGTCATATCATTAGAAATTATGTGAAATATTTTTAGTAAAATTGAAAGTTTTCATTATACACCTGGTGTAGTTTTCTCTGTGAACCAGGAAGATAAAGTCAGGCTAACTCAGCAGGGTCTAGTATTGCGTAAGTTGTGTGTAAACAAAGAACAGGCAGTGATAAGGAAAAGTAAGCAACCATTAAGCCATCAGCAACCTGCCGAGGATACCAAACATATGGGAAATCTTTCATGTGAGAAAGAAAGAACGAGGCAGACTGAAAACAAGTGGGATTTAAGAGAGAGACTGACATGCTTGAAAGTCTGTGGGGAGCCAGTTGCTACGGTAACAGGGAAGGTAGCTGGCTCCTGTGTGTGGTGTTACCATGACAACCACCCTCAGTGGCCAAGTGATGCTGAGAGGGAGAACATAGAGGAGAAGGCTAAAAATGCGTGTTTACAGGTTCGATGGGAACAAGTGATACAGTGAGTGGAAGCTGATCTAAAACAGAGAGTGACACGCTACACTGTGCACTGCTTCATCACATTTCTCTTTAGCAGAACCTTGATCTTCTTTGCTGTGTATAAGTTGGAAAGTTAACACTGTTCCCAGTGGAGTCAGATTTAGCTGTTTATCCCGCTGTTCATTAACAGAGCACCTTATTATCATAAACAGTTTGTTGCCAGCAGGGCAACATACTTATCCCCTCAGTTTGTCTGTGCGGTTAGATGGGATGTGAGTAGCCATGCTGAGCTCTATTATCAGCAGTGGTCTTCTCTCTGACCTCTCCCTAGAATTTAAAGACCAGTTTATTCCCACTGTGGTGATTCCACATGGCTCTGCATTAAAACAATGAACATGTTGTGAAAATTAGTTAAATGTTATATATATATAGATATAGATATATATCTATATATATATATATATATATAGATAGATAGATATATATAGATATACTGTATATAGATATATATATATATACCATTATACTTAATGTTGTGTATATTATATATTGTGTATATTATTGTGTATATGTGTTTTAGTATGGAGCTGGAGTCTCTAATGACAACAGTTATTGCTTTTAGCTTTCTGGTCACACAATACCTTAACAAATATAAGGTATATGGTAATAACATTAGTAAATGCACACAGCTACACAACACTCTGCTCCCATCTCACATTCTCTTTGTGAGGCTCACAAAGTAGATATTTTACATTTCCATAACGTGCATCTGCTAGACAGGCTCCCTGTGGAGTTGGAACAGTGTGATCACGATTGTGTATGTGCATAAATAAGAGACAGAAGGAAATGATACATGAATTTTTAAGCCATGTTCTCTCTTTCCTCCTGCCCTCCCTATCATCCTTCTCAAAATATTTTTTCATATTGTACTGAGACACTCTACTTGTTATTCTGGCTCTGCCACAATACTGTAGATGCAATTATTAATTACATTCATAAAAACTATGACATATGTCATATGGATAAAATGCATCCATGTACAAATTCTTTCTATAAAAGAATATGAAATTGACGATTTGAATATAATTTTGAAACAGCAAGAGCTGACCATGAAAGTGACATATTTCTTCACAAATGATGCAGTTAAGATAGACATGTATGCATACAGAAGAAGATACTGTATGTGAAATGACTAAATGACTAAATGTGAAATACTGACATGAAAAGCAAAAGTAGAATTGGGGGTAGGGATGGCATGTGGATTCAAAGGGAAATACCCTGGAAGAAAGGCATCAGTGTATATCAGCTGCAAAGACAATAACAGACTGAGGGACATGATAGGCAGCAAAGGCATAGAGTGTGTGAGATAAAGAGGAAATAAGAAGCATCAGATCTTATTGATGCTGGCTGCTGTTTGTCAGAGAGACCATAGAAAGACATTCAGTCCTAAAGTGGATCAATTATTACAATCTTTTAACCTAAACATGGCCTCAGTTAGGTTTTGAGACTCCTTTAATCTACTTATAACATGCTCAAGGGCATTATAGAGTTAGTTTAAGACCTCCAGTCTTGTCTTCCCCGGCACAAGATATACATTTTCCCCGTATCTCTTAAATATATATATAAATGAATAGAATTTGTGTATAATTTCCTCTGTCTCAGCATGAAGCTCACATTATTTCAATTTTTTAGCCTGCTAAATTAATATACAATGTTAAGATTTTGAATGGTGTGGCAGAACATGTAACAGTAGGCCAAAGGAAATAATTGCCTCAGTGTTTAATACATTTTAGCTCTGACAATGCACATTTAGGAATAGAAATTTGAACCTCTGAGTCTCAGATATGACTCAAACCTTCTGAATGTATGTCCCATAAAAACACAGATTTGTTTGCATTGTGTCAGTCTCAATGCCTGCAGAAAATCCCTGGCAATTGTGTTGACATTAGGATGTTTCAGATGGACTTGCAGCGCTCAAATCTCTGCTAAGCCGTTGAATCCCCTGAGGTAGCTCTTTAGCTTGAAATCACATCTGCTGGCTCACAGTGTTTGGCATTAATATGTTGGCATCCCCATGTTGTTTTGCTTAACTGTGAAGGAGGTTCAGCAGTGTTATGTAACAGCAGGAATTCATCAACAATGCTACCAAAAGAGGAAAATCATTTTCGGCTTGGCTGTGTGAAGAAAATGAATCTTGCAGGCATTTTGTTTTCTTTTTGGCTGACTTTATTAAATAGTTTTATGCAGTTGTCTGTCTCCTACATATTTGCATGTTTGGTAGTGGCATTGAGAAGGTGGTGAAAGTTACCAGCTACGATTTTGTCGTTTCTGGAGAGGAGGCATGCACACTGGCGTCATTATGGTGCATGACTCAGAAGAATTTGCTGAAATGTGGGCTGAACAGCGAGGCAGACATGCGTATAAATTCAGCCTACTCAGTGCATCACAAGTATCATAATCACTAGTCACATTTCGAATATTGCTAAATACCACATTTCCACAGATCTGGGAACAGCACGCCGGTTTCCAGATATATCTGTGGGAGTTTCCTGTTTAGTGCTACTGATTGTATTGGGCATTTTTGTTTTTGCAAGGATATAGCTGAAACATTCTCAGGAAACGTAGCTGTGAGAATGAAACATGAATGAACAATGAATAAACAAAGTTTTAAATGAAAGTTAAGCTAAATGTCTGAGACTGTGTTTTGGAGTGTAATATTAAGAGAGAAGCAGAATATGTGCAAACCTTATATTTATCATGAGTCATGTGGATCCCAGCTGGTAAAGATGACATCGCTGTTCCTGTGTGCATGGAGCTTCTGTTGAGTCCCATGATACTATGGTAGATTAGGGAAATCTGCATCCTTTAAGAGTCTCTAGTCCCCAGCTGCAGCAGCCTGCATGGTACAGGTTGGGACGTTGCACCAGCAACCATGAAATGGTTGGTACTGCCATCCTTTGGATCTATGATGTCTCTTGGGGCAAGTCCATCTGACACGTCCTCTATTTTAAGCTATACTTGAAATTAAATCAAATATCGGGGGCTGGTTTTGGCTGCTGTTTCAGACCTAGATGAACCCTGGTGATTATAGGGCCATCTGCTCCCAGTGTGCCCAGCTGGAGTGTGGACTGCTGTAATCTGGACTGATGAAGCCTGACTTAGAGGAGACTGTGTTTTTACTCTGTCTTCTGCAATCAAATACCTCTATCATATTGGTTGGTTATGATGAACTGAAATGAACTATTCGGTATAGTAACATTATAACATTATGCGTGAGTTGCTTTATAGTTACACTGTATATGGTCTACCATAGAGAACTATAGAACAATAGATGAAATGCGATGAAATTTTTTTTACTCTGCCCATCAGTCTCTGAAAAAAGAAAAATGTATGGCTTCAATTAGCCATTAGTCTGAGATGTATAATAATGAGTGTTAGTGTGCAGAGCTAACCTGCTTTATCACCCTTTGTCCCCTTTGCACAACGAGAGTCTGGCAGACTAATGTTGCTACTCTCTAATAACTACATGCCACACCAGGAAGAGGGCTGATGGAGCCTATGAATAATTGAGCAACATGATTACAATGATGAATGTTCCCAAATCTGTCTGGCCATTTAGCACTGGCCTGGGGAGGGAGACCAAACACCAGAGTGGCAGGCATTGTGTGAAAGCTGCTATGGAGGGAGTGGGAGACAAAAGGGATATCAGGGGTAAAGTGGCTGGGGTGGCTCAAGCTCAGCCTTGAGAGAAGGGGGAGAGAGAGGAGAGGAAAGGAGAGGAGGAAGGGGAATATAAAGTATGAGGGAGGGGTCCTGAGATCTCCACTATTAAGCCAATTGTAGTGTAGAAAAACACAAAGACATGCATACGTATGTCATTTGTATGTAGGTGTATGAAGATAGCAATTTATCCATCTACAGTGTTACATTAAAGAGCACCAGAAATTACAGAGTTCATGATTTGCACAGTTTAGACCTCAATGCAGGTATTTAATAACAGTAGTAAGTTAATGGGTTTGGAACTGTAATGACTTACTGTAAACTCTGTAAACTCTGGCAACTGTAATTTGCTGTAATTTCACATCCATCTAGTTGATGCTTTTGAATTCTGTTCTGTGGTGTCAAATTGCAGTATAGGCTCACACGGCTGGCAAAGCAGAACCCACATAACCACACAGATCCTGTAATTTTAAATTTTATTTTGCCCATGTGATGTTTGGCCATCATGGTCTATTTTGGGTTGATGATGTCTGGATGCTACGTAGACATTCACTACTTGGGGGTCTGATGTCTCTAGTTAACTGTCAGGTATGAAGCAGGCTCTACAGTCTTTTCCCAAGCAGAGTTCAAGTTTGTAGTTAGATAATACAAAACACTAAGGCAGCACAGAATAAATTAAAGAAAGGGTAATACAGTATAAAAAACTGAATTGGACCCAATTGCATGCAAGAGACTTAAAGGCCCTATATAATTATCATACATATGATATGTTGCTCTCAGCAGCTCTAAAAGACTCTACATCTACTTGAATGCTTTGATGCACGAATGTGCATGCTATGTACAGTCTGGCCACAACTTGTAAGAAGTGACAAATGATGAGTGGATTCCTCCCCTCCTCCTCTTGTGCTCTAGCTTGGCTGCCAGGGCCAGGAGATTGCATCATTACAGAGGATGAAGTCATCCTGCAACATAAGGGTGGAACAGGTGCTGAAAATTTAATTAGAACAGGGTGGATCGTGCTGGGGGAACATATAAATGTACCACCCTGACCCAAACTCAGCCTGACTAACAGAAGCCCTGATACGATAACAAAAAGACCTACGATAGATATGAAATTATCATAGCTCTTACTTTGGGTGTTCCATGCTGCAGTATAATTTCCTCTACTAGAGAGATATCTCTGAAAATATAATAAACCACTATTAAATCAGCTCCAGCTGTTCCACAACATCTGGTCCAGTGGGTTCTTGTCTCTGTGGGATCCTTGAGTTTAAGGAAATTGTAATACTTACTGCTATGGAGACTAAGGAGGTACACGTGATTGCGAAGTTAAGCAGTACCATCAGTATGCGTCTAATATGAAAAAGCAGAGCAGGGAATAAAAGAATATCAAGAGGGCTAACGGAGGCGAAGAACCAGGTGAAAAGGGAGAAAGTTAATCGATATCTCTGGGTTTATATCACCAGGTTGTTATTAATGGTGCAACATTTTCTGCAGTGGGGAGCTGTCAGGCCTCTGGGCTGCTTGTTCAGCTTCATCAGCACTTACACATGATATGTGGGAGTCAGGATGGCTGAACACCACTGCCTTACCAACCTCTAAAGCCCAGTCTCCTCCCCGTTTGTAGCGTGTACTGCACACTATAGTATATATAGTATATCCTCACAGAACCTGTCAGGATTATTGCTACATCATCAGAGACATGGATCGTGACAGAATCAATGTAGAGCACCACTAAAACCTTTTAATGAAAAAGAAGCATAATTGTTGTTGAAATGTTATAGTGAAGCCAAAGTCACAGAAAGTGTTTATGTTGTGACGTTTAGAAGATATTACAGTCCACAAGATTTAGCAGCATAGTTTTACATGTTAACATGTAAAATATCCACTCATTAGCACCAAAAACTAAGTATATGTGTTTATATGTGTTTTAAATTAATGATGAGGTCAATTATATGGAAGACAATTTGTTGTGCAGATGCTTGGCTCAATGACGTAAAACAACAACATCACTGTGCAGGCATTTCGATGCATTTTGAATTCATTGCGGTTTTAATTGCTTGCGTTCTTTGGTGTAATGTTTTATGTAATAGAACCATTAAATATGTCATATTAAAAAAGAATAAAAGTATGCTTTTAAACAAGTACAGTAAATAACAACAGTCACTGGAATTAAGGACATTCCTTAGTATTCCATTAACAGATTTCCCAAGGCAAAGTTTGTTTTTATGAAAATGAAGTCCACAAAATGAGTAATCAAGCATTTTGTTAATAAAAATGTCAAGTACCACAGGTTCTGCTGACGCACAAAGGGGCTGACATACATGATGACAGTTTCTGTTATGGCTGTGTGAAAACAATTACATTGTACAATAAAACACTTACAAAGGCACAGTGTGGTATTCACATGTCAGCGCAGAGTGTGTCTATGTGGCATCAGCCAACGTGATGCCAGCTCTGTGGCTGTCTAGTGGCAGCCACCATGTGGAAAGAACTGATTATCGTCCAAACTAAGACAAAACCAAGTTGAAGGCTTTCCACAGCCACAGAAGAACAGACCAACATAATGTACATCTTAAAACAGTATTTCTTATTAAAGGTTATCACAAGACTGAGATCTAATCTGGTCCCAGATCAGACTAGTCTGCGGGCTTGCCGTGCTAGAGGTCAGGGCCTGAGGCTTCTGATGGACTGTTATTGATTGGGGGAACGTGGCGATACAGTTGCAGTCGCTCAGCATTGATTTTTTGCAAGAGCAGTAGTGGAGAGAAGGCACACTGAGAGAGCTAGACCAGGGGGAGCTGCCAGGTTATCTTCTCAAGTATCCGGAAGTTTTTTTGTTTTTTTTTCATCCTTTGTAGCGCTGACCTTCGCTGAGTCAAAGAGATATATCTATTTAGACATTAGCTCAGCATATACACTAGGCGTTTCAGCAGCTTCAGATAAAAATATCAAATTCAGCACTGTCAATAACTAACACTTTCTAACATTTCATGCCACAAAGCTAGAAATAAAGGAGTCGCACTGTGAAGTTGTTCAGTGCACTTACTATAATTCATCTATGAACAGTTTTCCAAAACAATGAGTTGAAAGGGTTTTCTATGCCATCAAAGCAGGCTTTGTTTCTATTCATTTATCTGTAGGGTGATCATTAATCTGCACAGACTTGAGTAAAGCTAAGTAAGATGGCTGAGTGAAGATGACAGCAAGTGCTTAAGTAAGTTTTAAATGGGCTGCAAACCAGAATTGTTTCGAGAGCAGTGTTGTCACAGACACACCAGTAGGAAAATGAAGGCCAAAGTCGTTTGCATTTGTTGTTGTTCAAAGCAGAGAAAATAATGCAATTAACACACACTATTTTTAAAACACATGTAAATCTCAGCATTATGTTTAAGCGCGTGATCTTGAATCTTTAAAGCAACCAGGTTGCTGTAAAGAGCCCAGCGAAATCCTGTCCTACTGTCAGGAGGTATGGTCCCAAACCTAGTAAAGGAATTAAAATATGTCTGAACTGTTAAGAAAAAGATACTGTGGTGGATTAACTGTCTCGGGCAACTCTGCTAATTAGTATTCAAACAATATAAAATTGAATAGATAAATTGTGGCCTGTATGGTATGAAAATGCATTTATAAATCAAAAAAATTCTGCATGCTTTGGAAAATGGTCAGCAGTAATAAAAAATAAACCACTAATTTGTAAGAATTCCGCTTAAAGTCAGGCTCCTCTTAGCATAATTATAATGCAGAGACTGCTGAGGGCTTATTATATTTATTATAAATTTACTCAAAGGGTTTTATATATTTATTTAATTCAGTATGAATTTTAATTAGGACTTCAAACACTTGAGCTCCAGTCGGCCATAGCAGGGCTTCCCTTTGATCACTCTCCCGTATTTTTTTCTTCTCTGTTACTTCCCTTTGGGCAACTTCCTTCTAATTGGCTCAGCGTCACCCATCTTGTCTGTCATGAGTAGGTCTATCTCTGTCTGTCAGTGCAGATGAAAGGATATGAGCTGTACACATGCTCATGAGTGTGGGATGCCTTTTTGAGAAGTTTCGTGGTTGGACATTAAATATTAGTGCATGTTCTCAACCATGATTGTTACTGTGAAATGATGCCCCAAGACCTCCCACATCTTGAGCCATCTGCAGGAGTGTGCACGACTCTGGGAAATGACTCATTTTCACACCAGGGATGACTCAGACTTCTAGTGGAACAAGCATACTTTGGTGCTTTATCGTGAAGCTCAGTGTTGTCGTGTTTTCTGAAGAAGTCCTGTGCCGTTTGTTTTTTCCTTCCTGTATAACCCCTCCCATCTATTATTCCTCCCAGGGCGCACTCTCTCTTTGTGCTGTGTGTTAATGTAGTGAAGTGGCTGATCGGTCAATGATCTTGTATTATCACCTGACTCCCAGCCCTAGTTTCTGTTTGTTCCTCTGTGTGGTGTCCCCTGGGCCCTCGCCCAGGCAGAGGCAACATATCCCCCAATCAATACCATCCTAGAAGGCTGCTGGAGGAGAGAAAGCAAGGGGGAGCAATATTTTAAATACTTGTATGTTTCTGTTTCACACCTTCAACTTTATATTTTCTGAGCTGTTGGTACTGTCAGCAGAAAGGGAGCATAAGCCAACAGACGACTAGGCTATTTATTGGCTCTTTTTGTCATTCACTTCAGGGTTACAGTATTTCAGCAAGTCATCTATGGATCCTTCCCCGCTTTTTAGGTTTGCCAATATTCTCTTAAAGACAGCAGTGTTCACTGTTGTGCATTAGTTTCCCATCCTTTCTCTACATTCTCACTTCTCTGTTTCGATTTTGCACTTACTCTCAGTCTTGAACCCTGTCTTACACTTTGGGTGTAATGTTGGCTAGTGTCAGAGTACATTAACAATTTGTGGTCAACCTGCCTAGAACAGCTTCAAACACAATATTAATTGTCACTGTTTTTGTATCAACTCATCTTCATATCTTCTCCTCATCTTTTCCCCCACCCCTCCCTTTCTTGTCTAGGCTCTGGCCATGGCCGAGGTGAACGGGCCAAGCCAACAGGTGGCAGAGCCGCAGATCGCCATGTTCTGTGGCCGTCAACTTGTACACATGAATGTCCAGACTGGCCAGTGGGAGCTGGATCCTCAGGGTCGCCAGGGTTGCTTTAAAGAGCCCAGCGAAATCCTGTCCTACTGTCAGGAGGTATGGTCCCAAACCTATCAAAGGAAATAAAATACGTCTGAACTGTAATGTAACGAACACCAGTCTAGATCAATACATCTAAGCTTTTTGAAAATCAAAATCTTCAAGTAGTCTGTATTTGGTTTTGAAAGAATGTAGCATGAAACCAACAAGTCACTGTACAAGACATTTATATTTGTTTTTCAAATTTTGTTTTGTCTGACACCTGTCCTATCAAATCTATATATTTAACTATATATAGTGGAGAGATGGTGCTCTGTTGGAATATTATAATATTTCATGTGTGCCACCATCCAAATTTCTTCCTCTTGTTATATATGTGTAATTTTAACATGTACTATGAGCTAGTCAATAATACATAACCCCTCCCCCTTCAGAAAAATGTATTGTAATGTAATAAGTGTAAATGGCAGCATGTAGCTCAGTTGGTAGAGCAGTTGTCAGTTGCCTAGTGTTGTGAGTTCGATTCCAAGTTCCTGCTGGCTACATGCTGAGGTGTCCTTGGGCAAGACACCAAAACCCTTAATTGTCCCTCATTTGTAAGTCGCTTTGGATAAAAGCGTCTGCTAAATGTAACTGTACTGTACTTTATTTGAAGTGCAAAAGTAAAGGAAACCAAGCGCCATCTGGAGGCTTAAGCTGAAATAGCTGCTAAAAAGAGGAGCTGCCATAAGTCTGAATAGACTGTAATGCGATCAGCTGGCACATTATGCTTTTGTGATGGCTTTTATACAAAAAACTTCCTTATTTCTTGACATTTCTGAAGAAAGAATTTTAGCTGTGCTAGCTACATTTCTGTTGCTTTTAGACCTCATTATGATTCTGTGCTTCAAGATGTTGCCCTAGGTGCTAAATGAGAGTGAAATTTAAAATATTGTAGTGATGACATCCGTATGTCATCTTCATAGAAGTAGTTAAACATGTTGCTTGACTTTTCCCCTTGGTTGTCTTTTCCCTGCTGACTGTGCTCTCCCACCTCTTTTTCCCTCATCCTGCTATTTTTATTCTACCCTCCCAAAAATCCATGAACCTCTTCTCTAATCAATTCTTCCCTTTCCACTGCTCCTCTTGTGTCCAATCTCTCTGTTCTGTCCATCCATCTGTTTATGTGTGGCTGTCGTCTTTTGCATTTACCTGTATGTCCAGATGTACCCAGCGCTTTCAATCTCTCATATAGAGGAGTCAAAAAGACCTGTCAGTATCCCTGCCTGGTGTAAGAAAGGTTGGGGCCACTGCCAGACACACCCCTTCATAGTCCTGCCTTACCGTTGTCTAGGTAAGAACAATACACCTCACTGTAATTAGACAACTACTAGAAGACGTATTGCACTAGTTACCAGGAACATTAGAGTTTTGCATCTCGGAGCACCTGTGCAATAGTGCAGTATTTACTGAAATATTCCAAGTTACTGTTTAAGGAAGCTTAGCTTTGCACAAGGACTGAAAACAGGTGCAGGGGCTAGCCAGACCCTGTCCAAAGGTAAAGTCCAACTACTAGCATGTCTATAGCTCTCTGCTCATTATTACTCATCAAAACTAATAGTAAAAAATCTGAAAGTTTAAACACTCTTGGGTATTTGATTGTGTGGTCTGAATGCAAACCACAAAAGTCATCTCAAAGCACTTAACATAATTTTGTCCAGAGCCAGATCCAGGGCGGTGATCAATCTTTTATTTAACAATCAGCAGATAAACCTCTTTCTTAAAATGTGGAACTATTCCTTTAACTGGATTAGTACATTACCTTTGCATCTCTCGTAGTGCCACAGTCAGCATGTAATTGTGTGGATGTGCAGTTCAATACACAGTGATCACCACTAGGGGGCAGACAAGCTAACAATAAATGTGAGTGAATGCATGAATAATGAGAGTGAGACAGAGACACAGCACTGTAGAACTGGCTCTAGGCTGTCTGAATTCTACTGTAAGACCTAGTGCATGGGTGAACACTTTCCTTTATAGCTTGTAATATAGCAGCAATAATAGCATTGTGAGAACATCATTTTTAAATGATTTATACAAGCTGCTCTTCATTAATCTTCAGTTTAGTTGTATAAAACAAAGAAGACATCTGCATGTATGATTTCTGTAATAAATGTTTTATATTCATCTTAAGCAAAGCACATTTTCACCTAATGCTCTTGACCTGCTGCTGTAGCTGCAGTTTGCCAACCCTGAGTGCTTGCAGAGCTACACATTTGTGCTGTACATGTATTCACACAGTTCATATCTAACTATTCTGTTTGATAATATTCTTGTGTATGACATTGAATTTATTCTCTATGCTGTTTCTATCACAGTCTAACACATTCAGGTTCTATTTGGGGCTTTTTCTATTCAGAAATCAGGTTTGACTATGACTGAACACCTCTAATTCATCTGACACTGGTGTTTTTCCATTTCTGCAGAAGGTGAGTATGTGAGTGAGGCCCTGCTGGTGCCCGACCGATGTCGTTTCCTGCACCATGAGCAGATGGATGCTTGTGAGAGTCATGTATATTGGCACAACATTGCTAAGGAGGTGAGCATGGCATTAAAAATGGCAGTTAAACAATGTTGTTTTACGATAATTTGAATAAAGAAAAGCCCCATTAAAGCAGTAGGGTATATGACTTTCCACTGATGCATGTTCCATGTACACAGCAAACTTTCCAGTGCGCATTTAAACCTCCTGTGCAGGATGCCCTAACAGTAATAGCAGACTAGACAAGTCTGCACAGCACTGTGTTGTGTAGAACATCATACTTTGTCTGTACGCCTACCTGTTTGTTATAGAGAAGGAAAGCTGGCAGGAAACTCAGAGATCTGTTTTGACCTAGTGTGTTTTTAATTTTGTGGATCTTGCCTGCCTCGTAGGAATGCACTGCAGACAATCTGGAGCTCCACAGCTACGGCATGCTGTTGCCATGTGGAGAGCATTTCCGAGGAGTAGAGTATGTTTGCTGCCCAGGCCGAGGGAGTTCCAGTGGTAAAGGGGAGGCAGAGGAGAGAGATGTTCCTGCTGGTACTCAGACACTCACATCCCAGACCAGCGGCAAACTCAATTCTGTGTAAGACGTCAGTTAATTATACAAGACCACATACAAACATTTGAGGTTGTGTGTGGAACGATGAGCATTCCATTTTTTTTTTACAGTACCAAAATGACAGCCCCTACCCCAAGCCCCTTTCCTGAAACAGATGTGGACGAGGCTGATATGGAAGAGGAGGATGATGAAGTTGTGGAAGAAGAGGAGGAGGAGGAGGAGGAGGAGGAGGAGGAAGCTGATGAGGAGGAAGTAGAAGAAGGGGACGAAGAAGAGGCTATAGCTGTGAAAGATCCAGAGGAGTATGACTACCCTATTGACCAAGGCCCTTACCAGACGTCAGACTATATGGACTCCTTCTACTATGAGAAAAGCCAGAAACCAACCACCTCCACACCTCTAATTAAGGGAGACAGCTGTGAGTCTCTAACATTTACTGTTAATCCTCCTGTTGTTTTTAAACTATAAATATATATATATATATATATATATAGTTAACGGTGCAGTCTGAGGACTGTATACCTGCTGACAATATTACACCCACTTTTTTTCATTCTTTCAGGGCATAAGCTATAGTGCTAATGCACTTTGTTTGACCTAATCATCCCGTAATAGGAAAAATGCCCACGCAACACACACACACATTCAAACATCCATTTCAGCATGTGGGCGGTACATGCATCAGTATAGACATGAACAAGTGTCTGTTCATAAATATGTATGGGATGTATTTAATACCAAATTCACTTTCATTTCACCCTCCTCTTTTCAAATTATGTGCGTGCCAGGTCAGTCTGAAGCCCAGAGCAGGCCTCAGCAGGGTTTGTGCTACTGTGAACAATAAATGGAGCAGTTGACCACTTTACACAAAAACTTGGCCATGATTGAACTCAGGATGGTAGCAGAACATGCTGATACTTATTTTAGTGAAGCGTGGTTATGAGTTGGGTATGTTTTGAGGTTTACTGAATGCATTATTAAACCCTTGTGCTACTTTCATATATCATTTTCTTTTCTTTTTTTGGGGGGGATTATCATTTCATATGATGGAATATGTGACAATAAAACATCAGGCATTGTATTGTTTTCCCAAATTTTTGTGCATTTTGTCACAGTTTGACCAGGACTGTCATTTTAATTACAGGACAACTGCTTACTGGATCTTAACTTCTATTTTATGTCTTTCCCATCTAGTGACAACATCTCGTCCCACAGATGGAGTTGATGTTTACTTTGAGAAGCCAGTGGATGACACTGAGCATGCAAACTTCCTGCACGCCAGAAGAGACCTGGAAGAGCGCAGAATGAAACGCATCAATGAGGTAAAATTCACAGGACTAAGATCAACGCATTATTCTGGGTAAAGAGTCACTGATCCATTACTCTCAATACCTAATGAAATTCTCAAAATGACAGGGCAGCTGCACATACGTGTTTCAGATGCTTTCAGGGAAAACTATCCACAAATGCCACTAAAAGTATAACATGGGTCTGGTGGCTGTCAATAAATATTCGTATACGTATATATCTCATTAGTAATGCTCCTTTCAATAGAAAACGATTTATGTATTATTATATGGAAATTTATCAAACTGCATATCTGACTGTGTTTGCATGTATGTGGGTGTGGGTATATATCTTAGTTCACAATCTGAAGACAGCTCGTGTACGACTTCAAGATTTTCAACTTGATTTGGATTTTATCTGTGGTACCACACACCACAAATACAGTTTTTTTATCATTGGCAGAAATTTTGCAACAGTTTCAACATGTCTTCATAACTGTACGCTTTAGTCATGTTTAATATGTGTGTTAATAAGACAGGGATGTTGTGGTTTTTTAGTGACAATTAGAAGATGAACAGTTGACTGAAAAATATAAACACTATTGCACATTCTCAAAATCGAACTCACATTGTTTAATAGATAGTAGTTTCTAGGCACTGTGCACTCTATGAATTTTGCATTTACTTTCTTCTGTAGCTATACAAGTGTATACTCAAAGCATAGTGCATACAATTCTATGTCCTTGTCAGCTGTCTACAGGCAGTATTGCCTTCTAGTATACGTGATATTTTCACAATGCTCTGTTTTTCCATTCCTCAGATCATGAACGAATGGGCGGAAGCAGACAATCAGTCAAAAAATCTGCCGAAGTCAGAGCGACAGGCCCTGAATGAAGTAAGTGTTGTTTACATCATTTTGTGGAAATATTATAATAAAGGAAATTAGCAGAATTAACAGTTGAATAGCTCATCTTCCAATCTACTCCTTTATCTCTTGTCCATCAGCACTTCCAGTCTGTGCTGCAGACGCTGGAGGAGCAGTTCGCTGGAGAGAGGCAGAGGCTGATGGAGACTCACCTTGTCAGAGTCGAGGCCATTCTTAATAACAATCGCCGTCTGGCCCTGGAAAACTACCTGACTGCCATACAGTCTGAACCCCCTCATGTAGGTCCTTGATGGAGAGCATAGAAGTGGAAAGATATAATCAGATTATTTCTTTGTAACACACAGCACATTTATCTCAGTGCCTGTCATTTCCTGACTCTATCCTCTGTTCAACTTTCAGCCAGATCGCGTGCTACAGGCATTGAAACGTTACATGGCTGCAGAGCACAAGGACCGTAGACACACACTCAGGCATTATCAGCATATTGTGGCTGATGACCCTGAAAAGGCTGAACAGATGAAATTCCAGGTGTGTGTGAGGTTTTAATTTCAAAAACACCTGTGTTTTTGTGATGCAGCCTCCTTTTTGCTGACCATATTAAAAGCAGCCAAAGACATAACATAAATCTTTCATTTTTATTGCGGATTCAGTGCCTCTCTTTTCACGTCTAAGAGCAGTCCAATAATTATCAAAACCTGTATTAATTAAAAGCTTAAGCAGAATGTTTATATTTTGCAGGTGTATACACATCTGCATGTGATTGAGGAGAGGATGAACCAAAGTCTTGCACTGCTGTACAAGGATCCTATCTTGGCTGAGGAATTGCACAATGATATTCGTAAGTGAAATTGCAGTTCCCCATCATTTTGATTATTTTAAATATCAGTGTTGATGATTTTTTTCCTGTATGTAACATCTGTAGAAGAGCTGGTCAAGGCAGAGCGAGGAGACATCAGTGAGCTCATGACCACCTCTTTCTCTGAGACACACACTACTGAGGAGCTTCTGCCAACTTCGAGTGAGGAAGAGAAGGATGATGAAGAGGAGGAGGAGAGAGCCTTCCAGAACAGGCCTTATCCACCTCGTATTGGTACACATCCACATACTATTGATACAAACACCAACATCATTAAGTCTGTGTTAATTATGTAGGGATGTTAAATGATGAGTTACTTCTCACACACTCTTGTTGTTAATGGTGTTTTTTTTTTTCTACTTTTGTCTCTAAAGAACCACAGTCTAATAAAAAAGGTGAGCTATTATTCAGTGTCATTACATTTTGCTCTGTCCAGTGAGTGTTTTATTTTTGTGACTTTGATTCACAGTTGAATATGTTATTGCCTTTTTGTATCCATCCAGCATCTGCAGATGATGGATATGATTATACCACGTCTGAGAGAGGTCCTACTTATGAGGTAAGATTATCATATTGAAACTGATTCCCTCCCAGTTAACAGGATGCTGCAATGCAGAAAAGTGTGCTTTATGGGTGTACCATATGGGTTCTTACTCAAATGTTTTAGTAAGTTTCTTATTTCCACACACTCCTCTCTGATTAGATCAACACCACTGTGGACCTCAAGCAGGTAGTCAACAAGCCAGTTGTTGAGATTCTGAGAGATGAACTGGTAAGGGCTGAGTACAAGCACTCTTGTGTTTAAAATGTGTGTTCGTTTGCATGAAGAAATTAGCATGAATCCAAAATGACCTATTTCATTATTTCCTATATGTCTTCCTTGCTTAATGTCTCACATACATTTTCTTCTTTCTATAGCAACCCGATGCCTTGGAGACATTTAACCGTGGCGCCATGGTGGGGCTCTTGGTGGTTGCAGTAGCAATTGCCATGGTGATGGTAATTAGCCTGCTGCTGGTGCGCAGGAAGCCATATGGCACCATCAGTCATGGCATCGTAGAGGTAGGACTCCACTCAGTCTTACACTTCTGTGTATATACTGTACCATTATTTTACTACAGTAAGATTCATAACAGAGGTTTTCATATTCATTCTCCACATGCATATGCATCTGCATATTTCTTACAGCAGTTTGTCAGAGTCAGCAAAAAGGGATTCTTGCACGCCGTTCAGCGTCATTCCAGTCATGTTTGCTGCTGTCTCAGTACCATAGATATGAAGACCAGAGGCAGCTAGAGAGAGAGATATCAGCCTAGATGTGTGATATGCTTTTGGCAGCAAAAATATGAATAATATTTATTACTTTATTAGTTCGACATTTTTGCGAGAGTTAGTTCAGATGACTGATTCTCAGAAGACTCATTTTACTGTGTTTAAGTCTGCATGCTAAATATGCATGTGCAAGTATAAAAGTACATTTTTCAACTAGCAATCAGTTAGTTTAAGGTGGCTTGGCATAAAGACTGTAGTTACTGTAAGTTACTGCTCCTGGCCTCTGCTCCTTATGATACAGTGACCCGAGCGACTGCCAAGCATTGGTCACATAGTAAATCCTTCCTAGATGTCCACACAACTGTCGTTATGCTCCACCATTTTCGTTCACAAGTCATTACTCATATATGAGTAATATCTGAGACTGACTGACATCAGTCAATTCAGATGTCAGTTGATGGTGTGGTGCTTGCTTGGAAATTTGTCAGTGTAATAATTCAGGTTGTTGTGTGTCTTCCAGCAGGTCGACCCCATGCTAACACCAGAAGAACGACAGCTCAACAAAATGCAAAACCATGGCTATGAAAACCCCACCTACAAATTCTTTGAACAGATGAACTGAGGTACTGGGGCCTCCCACTCTTCCATGCAGTGGTCTCCCAGCTGCTATCCTTTTGATGGATTTATGATGTGTTGCAAATATAAAATAAATGAATAAGTAAGGGGAAGTCCCAAACCCACTGTAAATGATCACCAACAACCTATCATCATTACCAGAATGTGAATAATGAGATATGATACAAACTCACATCACCTAATGTAATTGAATACACCTCTGGGTTAGAGTCTGACAGTTGTTCTTTCCATTAGCAATGCCAGAGCATTTCATAATCTTGAAAACATTCAACTCATAGACAGGAAAACCATCCCTGTGGCATGACTTGACCTATTGTTCCTCTCTAAAAACTGAAGTCGACGGTGCATAATGCTTTATAGTATTTATTTTTCAGTAGTGTTAAGTAGTGTCTTTGTTCAAATTGCACCACAGTTAGGTATATTGTATATGTGTAGATGAGTGTGAGTGACAGCCTAATTAAATTATGGGTAAATTATTAATTCTCAATTTAAAAGCCACTCTGATAAAAGGGCATTTACTAAGCTAACTGTCAAACTACCCATACCTCCGTGATGTCCTGTAACATAGGGTAATACCTCTAATAATAAGACACATGAACAATAAGTAAGGATGTGGAGGTATGAGGATTTACCTGTGTATAAGACATTCAGGCTTTAATTTAGAGGAGACCACAAGACCACACTATTCGATAGAGAACTGTGTATTGTGGTACACAGCAACATGTTTTTGACTTCTGAGGATCCGACCTTCATATTATTATTCATTATTTTGCAAAATAAACCAAATATTTGTTTAGCTAATTAAGTAAATGAGTTTATTTTATTTGTGCTGCTCCCTACTGCACTGTAATACTGAAGAATCAGAAGTCTGTTATTTTAATGAAAGCATGACAACTTGGTGTAAGATGCTACTGTATTTATTTGTGTTGTTCCTGTCACTGCTTTTGAAAAGTCTGAAATGTCACAGTTCAAAATGGACACTGTAAATAACGTAAGAAAACATACTACCAGATGTAGACATTTCTATGGTTAATTTTCATTGCTATAATGGAATAACACATAAAATAGTACATTGTGCTATACATGGCTGATTGAAAACGGACTGTTGTAAAAACCAGCACAAGACAACGACACAGTAACTTCTTTCTGAATGTATTTAAGGTAGACGTTGAGATTCCATCTTCTTTTCAGTAACACATTATTTCCCTTAGACATTAATAGGAGTAGTGAAGTTCAGCATATCCAACAGAAAGACTACATACATGATGCCCTTTATATCACTTCCTGTAGCAACCTGTTCATTTTCACTTTTGGCAGATGTGTATTAGAACAGATGAATTTGAAGCTTAGGCGTATTAGACTGCACCGAACAACAGTGTGTAAAGAGGCCACAGCTATAGTAATGTGTAGTGTCAGCGTGTGTAGTAAGTACTGGAAACGCACCACACTCATGAGAATGATAGTAGTAAAAGATACTGTGTGTCTTTAAATCTGCCAGCTTGGACTCACCGGATGTTAGTACTATTAAGTTGCTACATTTTAGTTACTGTTTTCATAAATAGCGTTTCTCTGAATGACTCATTGTAGTTTGTCATATTTATAATCAACATAGTATCCTGTAAAGTTAAGTAAAAAGGGATTGCCCCTTTTTTCTGAATGATTTGAACAGCGTAGTGTGTCAGGTTGATTTCCTGTAGCCACTTAATTCAATTAGACCGTCCTGGTTAAAAAAGGTCACATTGTGGAATGTCTTGTTCATGCTTTTGTCTTTTATTTTGTTATAGAGATACCCCACCCCAGATTCAGTTCATATTTTATTTCTTACTGATGGAAGTTTTCTTCAACAAGCTGCATTTGTTCATTCATAGCAAAAGTAATTTACTTGTAACTTGTGTGTGTTTATCTTTTGTTTGTTTGTTTTGTAAAGTTGCTTTGAAATAAGCAAAAGACTATCTGAGTTTTGTGTTAGCATTAATCTTCTGTTTCTCTCATTAGGCGGGTTAATTGCAGGTTGCGATTGCGTTATGACAAGTGAAGAGAAGGCAATAGCCCTTGTATAATTTGTACAGCTACATTAGTGAATGAAAATGTTGTATGTTCACAGTTTAAGTCAGTTGATCTTGTAATGATACTACTGAAACCATAGATGAGAATAAGCTTGCCTGTGTTTCCCAAACCACTGAAGGTTTCCTACCAGCATTTAGCAGACTTAGAATGGTGTATACTGTAGTTAACTCAAATCACATTTGTACGTAAGTCCTCTGTCAACTTCTATGTTGGTCTGTCCCCTTACTTCCCAACAAAATATAAACGATGTTATTGAGATTTTAATTGCTGCATTAATGCCTTTTACAATGCTGTGTTTTGGATGTAATTATTCTGTATTTTTTATTTATATGTTATAATCAGTTGGATCGAGGGTCATGCTTTTCACCTGTAATGCACTTTTAGAAGAGAAAACACCGACAAGTTTATAACGTTTAGAAATGTGAAATATAAACAGACAAATGACCTAATTGATGAGGAGTGGCATTAAGCACAAGTCACAAGTAGAGCCAAATTACTGCATTTGTGTACAGGCTATTAAGTGTTGGACACTGATTCTGTCTGTCTGATTTCAATTATAGTGCATTGATTCTAGGGCTGTTCTAGGATAGAATCATTGAGAGAGCTGTTCTTCATTTTCATTCAAAACGTCAACCAAAGACATGCTCCACAAACAGACAGATACTCAATTTGGCAAAATGTTCTCTGTTGTATTACTGCAAGCAATCTGATTAATTAAAATGGTCAAGTGTAATAAAAATAAATGACCCATAATGTATCAGCGTGTGCCTTTTGATTTTTGTTTTTCCCATGCACATTTCTTTCTCAAAGAAGACCCAGACCACATTCACATGACTAAGAAACTTTAAAGAAACATTTATTCAGTGGTGAGAATGTGCAGGAGATTGAAAAGTGACCATGATGTAACCTTTCAATGAGCTCTGTGGTGAAAAGAGGGGGAATCCATCTTACACACACTGGAAAATTAGGTTTTTATTTTCCTGCATCTCCTCAGTTGTCTTTCTTTGGAAAAAGAAACCTATGCAACATTTGTTTAAGCTTCATTATAATATAAATTACAGTTTTCATTACCGGGTATCCGTATACGTTTTCTTCTGTGCACAAGTAGTGATTTGACAGCAATATTGATACAGTTTGAAATCCTGGTCATTCATGTAACAAACATTGACGTAATATAATACATTTGATAGTAAAACTTTCTTCAAGATATCAATCTTAACCAAGATTTAGATAAGGTTTTTTCTCAGTTCTCAGAAGGGAGTTTCAGTGACTCCTCAACCCACAAATTTTCTTTTCTGTGAAGACATTTGCAGTTCACTTCCTATGTCAGGAAAAGCTACACATTATGTACCTCAGCTCTTTAACCTGAGCAAAGATGAAGACACACAATATGTGTTATGACAGATTGATTCACAGATTAACTGAGTTTTTAATGGCCATATTAAGTTGTGTATCAGAGAGGCTACAACCAACCTACTGATATCTGTATACTAAAAGTTACTGTACACAGAAAAAAAGACAAACATCACAGATATACAGTACTAATTATGCATGATCATCTCTAACGTAAGAGATGAGAATTTTCCTTTGAACTTGCTCTAGCGTGATGAGTAATGATACTGTAACTGTGTCGTGCAAGTTAGTTTCCTTTCATGTCTAAGCAAATGACTATTTTAATCTAACCATAGTTCTCAAGTTTTGCGCTGCGATAAAGCAGCAATAAATATCAGACCCTGTAAAAATGCAGTTTATAAGTTGTCTTGACACAGTTCCCAAGCACTAATTCACCTCATAGTCAATAGCGTGGGTAGGCACAACACTTCCTTCACCCACAATTTACAAAGAAGTGTTAAGCCCCAGCCCCTAGTCTTGTACAGGTTCACTTCTCTAAACCACAACAACTGACGGGTAGTCCTGCTTACCCAGATTACTGTGAAAAGGTGGCTATAGAGTTTGTCATTGATGCCTCTAGCGCAGTCATCTTGGTAGTGGTTCCTCTGAAGTTGACTGCTTACATACCGCCACTGTGGTAATGTACGACGACTTTTTGTTTAGTTCAGTAACACTTTGATTCATTCAACAAAACAACAATATGAAACCTCTTGATATGCAGAAATTAAAAACCTGGGTGGGTAGATGAAAGATTTTATCACAAGCTGTGTACCTGATCGATTAAAAGATATGCCCCATTAACATTATAGGAGATGTGTGGGTTTAAAGGACACATTAATGTCTAATGTGCATAGATTAAGCCCGCACGGTTAGACACCTCAGTGAGTCAGCATTGATGCTGGGGAGGGTGTCTGATGGTGATTGTTCAACTGACAGTGAGGGGATAGCAGGTGCTGAGGAGTGTGGTGTGGGGGGCTGATAGTCTTGATATTACTGGTAGGTGAAGCCCTGTGCATCAGCTCTGCCTGTCACCTTACCATAGAGAGCAAGATGACATTTAGGTGTTGGTATAATGCTAATTTCTTTGAGAGGAGGAGATGAGATCAGACTGTCCAGTGGTTTGAGCAATAGTTGACAACATGTGGCACAGAACAAGACATTCACAGTAGCTCCACATGTTAACATGTACCTAAGGCCTGTGAACATACACACAGACAGAGATTACCTATCAAAGATGGCCATCTCCATTACATTACACAAAATAATGTTTAGTTTATGGAAGTAGAGCATCCACTAAAATGGGGTAATAAGATAGCAGGAAATTTGTTTTTTAAAAAAAGGCTATAATAAAAGTCAATGTTGCACTGCATGTTGATTGCATCAACATGTCAAACCCGTGATCACAGCAATTACACGGAAATCATCTTGTGGTTAACACTACATGCATAGCCCATGACAATATAGGTGATATGCGGAAACTTAACTTTACATTTTACATATTTGGAATTGTGTTTTCAGTTACAGGAGGGAATCTAGTTGTTATTTCACAATAACAGTTGCAGACTACTTACTACTGTTACTGTTACTGTTACTGTTACTACTGTTAAGCCAAATGCTTAATTTAAGGGACTTCTCATTTTCTCTGTCTCTGTGAATGAGGTAATGGATGAAGATACCAGATATTTCCTATGTTTAACTGTGTAGCATAATGTAACATGCAAACAAGAACAAACCAGAAATATTAGTCACTCTCTTTGTTAGCTGTCCCCAGTCCTCATGACACAGAATCATCATCGCTGCACAGGAAGAACTGAGGGTAACCAAAGTTATTTTACATGACCAAAACGTTATTATGTGTATTTTCATTTTATCATGATATATTTCAGACAGTAAAGTCATGTCTGTTGTCATAATGAATCAGTTCTGCTTTTATTAATAGTGCAAATATGACATAATCCGTTCTACCTTTTATATGTTTTGTTCTTAAAATTGTTTTCAGAGATAACACAAAACTTAACGGAGAAAGCATATAAGATGCCTATCATTGGTTTATTATGTGAAGCTGATCTCCAGCAAAAAACAACCTATCTGTCATAACCACAAACATAAATACAACACCATCTGACTAGATGATTGATTAATATTTTACTTACTGTGTCATGTAGAAAGCATACTGTATGTTACACCACTGATGTCATATAAAGTATGACTTGTATGAATACCCAGCAAAGCAATAAAGAGCAAAATCGAAAGGCACTAGTGTTTCTATAGAAGTGGTAGAAGTATGTAATCTCAGTAAACAAGTGAAAGTAGAAAATACTCCTAAAAATACTTTAAAGTCCAAATTCTTTACTTAAGCTGAAGTGCAAAAGTACATGCTTTAAAATTTACTTAAAGTACAAAAGTACTAAATAAACAAAATATTTTAAATAACACTTACTACTACTACTACTACTTCTTGTGGAACAAGTTGGTCAAGGTCAACCTGGTTTAGACAATTAACATACTGACAGGTGGTTAATACATTATCACACGTGATAATTGATCAGTTGGATATATTTCACCTACAAAAAGTAACAGGTAACTAAAGCGGCAAAATAAATATAGTGGAGTAAAAGTAGCTTGAACTGAAAAATACTTCAATATAGTACAAGTACTACAAAATTATACTTAGGTAAGGTACTTAAGAAAACGCACTTACCAATTCTGTATTTCTATTAATATAACTGTACTTCAGTAAAACATACAGAATATATTGTGCACAGTTACTTACAGCTTTGAAATAAGAGCTCAATGAACAAATCACTTAGAAAAGAGTATGTGGGTTTAGTTCACACTAAACCAACACTATAAACGATGTCTCTTTGCCACCAGTGTCTCAGTTGTCACTGTATTATTATCAGCAACTAATCACATAAACTTAGCTGCAATGATACCTGCACATAATGCTATAGACAGCTTTTGAAGACAAACCTTGTCAGTATTAGATTTAGTATAATGCTTGACCTGATATAATAGTGTAGTGTTGATGTCAGAAGAGTATTTAAAGTTTGCAGCGTACCTCATAATCAATTCCTTTCAACTCTGCAACATTAAAGATTCTCGAGAGACACTGATGTCTCTGAAGATGAGTAATATTTTAATTGTGATGATCAAATATCAGGAAATCCCCACTATAACAAACCGATTTTTAAAAATCTGCAGAAAACTGGATCTAGTTAAAGTTTAACTATGTACCAAATACCTGCCCATTTAGGCACATTCTCAATAGCCAAAACCAAATTTGCAGAGTGCATCAGAACTACTGAAACTGAGTTATCTGAAACCTCTTCTTTTACCTCTTCCGGCGTACTTGAGCAATGTCTTTTCAGACCTATCTGCATATGTAATTGTATTGTGTAGTTCAGGCATCACAAAGCGCTGTTTTGCACTACCTGCTAACTGTAATTTATATTGTCTCTGAAATTTCATCAGTAATTTGGCATAAATGTCCACAGCTATGTTGGTGACTTTCAACTATATATGTCTATTTTATCTAATTGTTAACTTAAAACATAAAAAACGTTATTCTGCATCAAAGATACTAAACACAATCAAATATCATTAATTTTTATAGTTTGTACATAAAGCTGATGCATTTTATGTACAAAAATATGCCTTCAGAATCTTGACTATAAGCAAAAATAGTTTCAGGATCTTCAAAGGAAGAGCTACAGCCTCTCCTATCAATCACATTTCACTGCATCTGTTTTCCAATTGCAATTTACCTTCTGCAATCTAGCTCTGCTACTAAAATGGAAACTGTAGAGAACACCTTGAGCTAACTATGGTGTTTACTTTTTGTTTCAGTTTGTAATCATTTTTTCTGCCTACATTAACATGAGGCCTTGTTTAGTGAATGTGTCTCTCTTTATGAGGTTGTTTTTTTCCCTTAAGGTTTTTTTTTTTTTTAGAGTTTTACATTTATTATTTCATGGGACCACATTTTGACCACATGTCTAGCCATTGTTTAGCTAATGCTTCTCTCTTTACTGATCCTGATGACACAGACCCACAATAATATTAATTTATAGTAATGAGTATGAAGATTGAAGTCTACTGTTCACTCTCTTTTTGCTCTCTTTTGGGTCTCCACCAATCCCAAGAAATATAGCTGGATCTGTAGCTTCTTTTACCAGCTAGTTGCTAACTTTGTCTGTAGCGCAGGAGGTGAGCTGTGGGTTTGTCACAGATTGGTGTG
>OMLM01020618.1:0-23575 GCA_900302695.1 Helostoma temminkii | reverse complement strand
CAGTAATTAGTACCATTGTTGATGATTTATTACTTTTCTTTATTTGGCTTAATATAATTATAACAATATAAATTTAACTTACAATTACACCAACCAAGGTCTTTGTGAGCGACACAGGTGCTCCACCTCAGAGATCTGTTGTTCAGTTTTGCTTATGGTTATTTGTTTTCACATAAGTGGCCGTGCTGCAGAGGGTTCTTGTCCTTGTCCAGCAGAGGAAACTAGCAGTGGCAAAGACCATAACGCATAGTGAAGCAGAGAATCAAACACTGTTAAAATCTAGATCAATGATAAATTAGATAATGATGATAATTAACAAAAAAAATGTTTCTAAGGCGTAATAACGACTGAGGTCTGCTAAACTGACCAGCTTTCTACAGTTGGCCTATTTTTACAAGTTTTTTACACTGACACCTGACATATTGAAAGGCCAAAGTAGATATTTCTATTTCAAGGGTGCAGGTTTCAGTAAAGCCTAGCTCTGCTTATTGGTACAACTGGGCTATTGTCTGTATACTTCCTGTCACAGAGTCTTTGAAGTGGTTTTTGTCTGAGCACAGAACAACCTATTAATGTAGTGACCAGCAAGTGATGATGGAGGAAAGAAATCGTGTACAGCATGTACAGCATGTACATATCATCTATAGGGCACACAAATATCCCTCTAACCACTGTCCCCATTTCTCTCCCTCTTTCTCAATCTCACCAACACGCACTCACACATACATGTACGCACGCACACGCACGCACACGCACACACACACACACACACACTCATCTATGCATACATGGTTTAACTATTAGGTCAAATTAAAAAAAATTTTCATTCACTATTTACTATTCACTATTTTATCATTATTTAGATAGTTTGTTTAAAATGCAATTTCAATATAATGTATGCTGTCTGTTCAAAAGATACAAAATTTAAGCCCTAAATAGTAGAGCTGCCTCCATGCGCTCAGCAAAATAAACAAAACAAAAACATACTGTAACAGAAACTGGTTTACTTAGGAGAGACTCACCATCTTTTACCACAAAAAAGCAAGCCATTTAGCACCATAATCAATCAGCCAATGAGGAAGAGATAACTTGAAGAGGAGGGACTGTAAAGACAAAAGAGGAAACCACCTTGTCCTACAGCAAAACCTGTACACAGACAGACATGTCACTTTACAAGTCACTTCACAGTCATGATGCGAGGTAGCTCGTCATTCTTCAGGGATAATATAACACCAGGTAGGCACCTCTTTTACAGAACTTATTGATTCTTACGTTTCAGAGACTTAAAACCATAAGTAGATGCTTTTTAAAATAGCAAATTTTAGGTCTAATTAGCTAAGTTTTCTGTGATCTACTGGAAACACAATATAGTGCCGCTATTGATCTTCCATTACCCATTGACATTTGTAGATCAGGTTTATCTATTGTGACTTATGTCCCTTTTATTTAAGCTGTGGGGAGGCTGACTGTAAGTTCATGTCCTGTCAAAGGATGTGTAATCTGACATATGCATGCATGGTTTTCCCCTGTGTACGGAGCTCAAAGACCTGCTAAATATGTCACAACTCTGCAAGAGTGCTTTGTAGATTTGAGCAGCAAAGGGGGAATTTGATTATTGCACAAGCCTGTTTATTTTAAAATCAAATGAAATCTGAAGCTTTAAAAGATGTACACAAGGTTGCCATGGTCTAGAATCCCAGTAGACCAGAATGCAGAGCAACAGAAGACATTTTCTACAGGCCAACAGCCTCAGGAGAGCACTACAATGCATTACTTTAACACATAATGGGACATAAGACAGTGTTTGTGTCAGTCTTATCATATCAATATGAATATGAAGATAGTTGCAATATTTGAAAGTACAATCCAACAAACATTTGAAACTTCATGGCACTCCATTCGCCACTAAAAGACAGCACATTTCTGATCTCTCGCCCCCTCTCTCTGAAATGAGAACATCTATGAGGATCAAACGTGTATATTACACAGGAACACATGATGCTACTTTTCTGTAATCTCTGTAGTCTCTGTAGAAGTCTCTGTAAAACCTCCTTGCAAAGTAATAATACATTGAAGCACACGAAGTCACCCACTATTGTCATAGTGCCGCTGAGCTAAATATATATTATCATCATTATTGTAATAAGTGTCAACTTTTAAATAAATAAAAATCAACAGATTCACAATTACATTTTGTACATTTGTTCGTACGACAATCGTTTTTTATCAGCTAAATGCATTTGATGCTGTCTCAAGTTAGATGGTGCAATATATACATAAATAACATAGTATAGATTACATTATATAATACATAACAATTTTGGTCCCACAGCGCAACATTTTTGAATGTTGTAAAATGTAGTAGGAAAATAAAACAAGTCTACAGTGCTAATGTTTGTTCACGTACGCTGATGACAGACTTCACTGTACTGATGTATGCTTGCGTTGCGTAATGATTTTGCTACTTGCTCAACACTGTACATGCAAAATTATGAAATTCTTTTTAAAAACCAATAAATAAATAATAAACTGACACCTTAGGACACTTATCAGATATATACAGTAACAGTACAGTGAATACAAGCGACTTTCTACTGTTGATACGGGAACTGCTCTACGGTCACTTTCACTCTTAGTGCTACACTATTTTGATATAATACATAAGGAAGTACATATTATAAAGTTAGTTACATATATGCTACAAAATATGTTACAACCACCTAATATTAAAATGAAAAGATATATTTTTTAATATAGCATAATAATAATAATATTGCTCTTTAACTTTCTTTATTTAACCGTTTTAATTTGCTTAACAATAAAAACAGAGAAACTGATTTTGAGTGTGCAAAAATGCATGCGCATCTAAAAAATATTCCAGTAACTAGACACTACTAAATGTCATTTCGCTTCACGTCTACTTTCAATTTACAGTCACCATCAGAGGACTGAATGAGGCTGTGAAAACAAAAAAACTCGTAATAGCGCACAGTTCTTGTGACCTCTGCTGCAGAAACCGACCACACACTGTATAACCAAAAAAATTCATTATAGGCTTCAGACTGTGTGAAGATGACAACCTCTCAGGCATCCGGTAGTTTCGACATACAGCTAAAGCATTTTCATCCATGTATTCTCAATTTTAGATGTATAATTCCAAGTATTTCTTTAACATACTTACATATTTACATATTCCACCTCTGCGCACTCTTGCAGTTGACGTTTTCGGCGACCTAATGCAGTCTTATTGTTATTGACGTTCAAACTTTACTCATGTTTACTTGTGTGTACAGTCATTAGTCATGGTTTCATATACTGTTAGGTCTTTGTGGCTTTAGAGTGTGTATGTGAGTGCAGAATATCAAAGCTTTCAGAAAACAGTACATTTCCACACATCAACCAGACATTCAGACACAATATCAGACAATGCTGTGATTGAGAACACATTTTGTGAAGGTTTAAGAATCTAATAAAAAAGATGTCATATACATCCTCTATACTGAATAAGTAGTGTTTTGTGAATTTGATGAAATCAAGTTTCATTGCACCAATTTGCCCTCATATAAGCGAACTATAAAATCTCCTGTGGTACATTCAGCCCCCACAACTCTCACTACAGGTAATGCTGTCTGGAAAGTATGGAAAAGTAGTTCAAACCACAGAAAAAATCAGTTAATCACAAGCCAATCTCTGCTGCTTTCCTGCAAAGTGATTTAACTTTTTGCAAAATATCACATACAATAA
Organism: Helostoma temminkii; assembly: GCA_900302695.1. Classification (NCBI taxonomy): domain Eukaryota; kingdom Metazoa; phylum Chordata; class Actinopteri; order Anabantiformes; family Helostomatidae; genus Helostoma; species Helostoma temminkii. Next base: position 19,831 of record OMLM01020618.1, on the reverse strand, counting down.
CAAGCTGGCAAACAGACTAAACAACGTGGGCATAATCTAATGGGATCTTGTTCTGATTTTTTTGCTCCTTCTACTCTCTCTTCTCAGACTTTTCATAGTATTTCTACAAACTTCAGAAATGATCAGAATCAACAACACACAATACTTCCACTTCCTGGAGCATGCAGACACCTTGCGACGCTCAGGGTCACTCTGCGATGCCGTCATCTCAGTCAAAAGTCAAACTTTCAGAGCTCATCGGCTAGTACTAGCCTGTGCTAGCAGAAGGCTAGAACAGCAGCTAGCCCAAGGAGACACAGACAGTCCTGTTCACTGCACTCTGGAGTATTTCTCCCCACACACCTTCCAGCAGGTCCTGGACTTCACCTACACTCAGGCTCTTGAGGTGTCTGTGGATGACCTACATTTGTTGCTGAGAGCTGCTCAGCTATTGGAGATGCAGCCACTGGAGGACCAGTGCCGGAAGCAGCTGGATACCCTCAACTACAAAACCATGGCAGACAATAAAAGAAGCGAAATAACGGACATCAAAGAAGAAAAAGAGAGTGCAGAGGAGACAGGTGAAAAGAAAAATAGAGGTCCTCTCCAAGATGAGAAACTCCAAGATCCTTCCTCACTAGTGGAAGAAACGAGTGACAGCACTGTTGCTGAAAACCTTTCACTTCCTGATCCTGCAAAGAACCACAGCCCAGCTTTCCAAAGAAAGAAATCCAGATTGTCATCTACACCAGCAACTTCCTACAACAGAAATAGTGTTATTACCAGGCCTGCCACCAGCAGTTCCTCTTTCTCTTCTCCCTGGACTTTCTCTACAAACATGTGGAATTCTGTGAGCACCCTGAGGCAAATAGCAGAAAACTATTCAAACTTAATTGCAGCACGTCCGCCTCAATCCCCAAATCAGTCTTCTGTAGCATACCCATTCCCACTTTCCTCTCCCCACATGTTCCCTCTGCTGGGCCCCCACTTTCAAAACCCTGTGCACAGCTCTGTAGTGGGCTACTCTGGCTTTTATTCACGTTATCCACAACATATTTATGCCGGTTCTACAGGAGTGGAAAACATATTAAAGCAAGGCCTATTAAAAAGAAAAAAACCCAGCCAGAGAGAATTAAATGGGACCGTTCAAAGCCGTGAACCAAGGTAAGCCAGTACTCGGACATGATTTTGGAAACTTCTGTTTTTTATTTTCAGTCATTGTCTCCCTGTTTTTCCTCTCAGAGACTCATTTAGAATCCCCTAATTTGCTCAGTTGTTCCCTTGCGACAGCTACAGTACCTGACTCACTGCTATTTGGTTAGATGTGTGTGTGTGATTGAGCCTCCTGCACTTTCCAACTAGAGCAGTTTCACCTGTTAACCCTTCTCTGACTGCCCTAGTCACTCTTTTTACAGATCATAGAATTGTACTTTTCAAAGACACACAGTTTTCTAATTAATCTAAACATAGGTTTTAGCTTGCAGTTGAGCTATACGAATAGTTCTAATGAAATGTATTTATTAATTATTATTATTATTAATTTATTTCGTAGTAAAACTGACTTGATTTACGTTTATCCTTTTGTAGTGTTTAATAGTATGAAAACCCAGACTTTGTTTTAATGTGATTTTCTGTCTTTTTTCTATGCATAAGACACGGTGTTCCACACTGTGTAGCTTAACAGTGTGAAAAGGGGAGCCCCCTAAATTTCTCCCCTCCTTTGCAGAATTTAAGCTTTTCCACCCACAGAAACATGGTTTCAGTGTTTAGACTGGTCACATCTATACCACAACAAATTGATCAAAACACTTGTGTGTCTTTGTGGAAAAACTTGTTACTCTTCAGTGTTGAATCATTATCCTGTTCCTTCTACTCTAAGAAAGTTAGAGTTTTTACCTTGAAAGAGGGCTGTAAATATACTGTGGTTGGGGATGCAGAGGAAGGAAAGGGTGTTCAAGGATGTTGCATGTGATAACACAAATGTTGTAAAATATAAGAAGACTGATGTGATACTCAGTCAGACTGCATTAGTGACGTACCTCTTTGGAAGTTATTTTACTATTTTATTAGGTGCAGTTTTTGCCAGTGTTACATAAGAAGATCATTTCTTTTCTACAGTTACACTGAGGCGCCAAAAGCCAGCACAGAGAGAGTTAAAGCCTGCCAAAACTGCAATACAAATGTCCTAAGTGATCCAGTGCTGCAGGAGTCAACCTCCACGCCATCAGGTAATAACTTGATTATGACAAGCAGAAAGCTACATGATTATGATATTGAACAAACATACTATTATTGCTCTGCAGTAAGATGACAGCTATAACAGTGGTTACACTGTGCAAAAGTAGTCAATTTAATAAGACAAAGACGTTTTTGTCGTGACCCCTAACCTTGGCAGAAGACACACAGCTACGCAATGGAAAGTGATAAAGAGAGTTGTGGTTTTGAGAGCATGGTGCAGCAGGAGCAGTTGTGTGGTTACTAGATACAGCTACATACATGCAGTACAGTATATACTGCATCGCAACAGTGGTTTTTCCTACACCAAAAAAATCATATATATGGATTAATTAAACTACATTCTGATGACTGTAAGCCACAGCAATACAGTACATTCTGTGTATGCATGTGTGTATATATGTGTAAGTACATTTGCCTTGTACTATCATGATGAATGTTTTATCTATCGCTGCTCTATGGAACATTATGTTCATACTTTAAGAGATAACTGTGCTTTACTAAAGTCTAACTGCACGTCAGTAAGCAATGTTAGGAAGCAAGTTAGGCAATGTAATCCTCATACACGTATCTATAATATAGATTTACATGGTGTAACAACACAATATATAGCATAAGTGAAGCCCGGAACAGTGTAGCTAAGATATTTTTCTGTATACTTTCCTTTTCCTACACATGAATCATATTAGTGTATAGTAATAAGCGCACTGAAAATTAAAGCATTATCTTTACAAAATGTTAGCTATTCTGAAGTGGGATATATTGGACAGGAAATGTGCTAATGACAACAGGTCTCAGTAGGTTGTGTTTAGAGTGGTGAGTGTTCAATTGTTGTGGTTTATTCTCTCAAGTTCCCCTACTACAGTACACCCCCTTCTTATTTCAGCATCCTGTCTATACTATGAGACCCAAGTTTTTACTAGAGAAACCCTAAAAAAGCGAAGATATTGAAAGGCCTCAGAGTTGCTATCTTAACCTCAAAATCACACCTTTGTAATGTTAAAAGAATCGCCAAGATACCTAGCAGCAAATGAAACGTGCAAAGCAACAGGAACGTTAGCTTCTATAACTGAATTTATTGTCTTGCAACAGGATGCTGACCAGAAATAGATTTGTGTTCCTGACAAGTGTTTATCACACCAATGCATTGCCTATATTCTTATGTGGTATGTAATAGAATTTTATTTAAATAAATAATTGACTCAAGAGATTAGCTCAGTGAGCATTATATACCTGACATGACAATTGCAGCTGCAAGAAATTCTGATTTACTTTATCAATGACTTGATTTCCCTATTAATCGATGAATAGTTCGGTCTGTAACACGTTAGAAAATAGTGAGAAATGCTCACCACAGTTTGATGATGTCATGAAATCAAGCCAACACTAAAAAAAGAAAAGCATCACACTGGAGAAGCTTTAACTGAACACTATTGATGAATTATCAAATGTTATTTCACAATATCTGCTAATTACTGCAGCTCTATGAGTAAATTTGTTCACTCCATGAAATGACCATTCATGTATTTTAGAACTCATAGCTCTTTAATCTAATAGGATGTATTTGTGAGGAGAGGCCACAATGTCCACTGCAATGTTCACAGTTTCTCCCAACTTGTTGTGTACAAAGATGAGGCCTGTGCAGGCTGTCGGTTCTGTGGAAGACGAGATGGGGTGCAACATGAACCACAATCCCATCGACAAGACCACCGAGGAGAAAAACCCTACCAGTGCCAACACTGCCCCAAGAAGTTCAGCCTGAAACATCAACTGGATACACACCACCGAGTTCACACCGGTAAGCAAATGGCATAATACCCAAATCGATGATTGCTTTTGATCAAATAACGTCAAGAGAAAAATAAAACTATGTATTCTGTTCAAATTAATTACAAGCATAGCGCTACACATTTTTACTGCAGTGCACATACTGTATGCTTTGCATTCGTGTTTGACATCTAGAGTGGATTATTATTAGATTTTTGATCAACTTCCTGGCAGATGATGGTTTTCACTCATTTTAATAGTATGACACTCACTTTACAGAAACCTGAAACTGGTGTGGCACAGAAGTGCTAACTGCTGCCAAAGCTGCAATATTACTATATGATAATGACAGTGTTGCTCAGTGGCACTTCTGTCAGGAGAGGTCAGAATCCTCCATCCAATTGTGCTTAAAAGTAATTTCCCAACATAGTGTGCATCACAGAAATGTTTGAGGAGCCTTTGGTAATTAGTACTTCCTGTCACGACATTTAATTTATAATTAATAGTATGTCAGGTGACGAGCAACACAGGAATATGCCACAAAGGAAAATTCGGGGGAACATATTTGAAATTTGAAATCTATGAGATGATTCGCTCACAGAGAGACTGTGTCAGAATCTGATTGGTATGACAGAAAAAGTGAACGCCCTTAATCTGCCAATTAAGTTGAAAGTGGGAGGATATAGAGTGAACATAGCACAGTGTCTTCCTGGCTGAACTTTTGTTATCGTTCTATTAACACACAATTATAAATTCTAAATATTCAGCTGTGAACGAGTACAAGTGTCATACAATTTTCTCTGGAACTGGATATATGACTGTAATGGAAACCAGTGCCCAACTGGATAAGTTGAGCAAAGGTCCCATTTAGCTGATTTCACTTAAAATTAAGCAATTAATATCTCAAAAAGGAAAAACCTGACTGTTGTATATATAAAATTAGCAAACATTAGAACACTGGCAAAGAATGCACTTATATTACCTCAAGGAATGAGGCCGTTTGTCAAATGAGCTTACCTCTCTTCCTTCTTCTTTGCCTTCCTTCCTTCCTGTGCCCATTCTCTCTTTTCTTCTTGCTTGAAGGGGAGAAACCCTTTGAATGTCGTCTCTGTGGTCAGCGTTCACGGGACTACTCAGCCATGATCAAACACCTGCGGACTCACGGTGGTGCTGCACCCTATCAGTGTACAGTCTGTCTGGAATTCTGCAGCAGCCTGGTCGCCATGCAGAGACACATCAAGAGCCACGCAGTGCAGGACTTCCCTCCTGACTGGAGCATCAACAGCACTTACCTGTACACATCCCACATATGAGTAACGCCTCAGAGACACCTCTATCTACACAAAGCTCTCGCATGTGTAGCTTCAGCTTTTGCTTCTCGTCCGTTATTATTACTTTTGAGTCTCAGAGCTAAACACTTGTTTCTCTCAAGGATAAGACCTAGATGATGTTTAATAAACCTGAAACAACCTAAAGGTCATTTAGCAACACTTAACACTGTTTTTAAAGTTATAATAATAGCTGAGAGGCACAAACTGGGGATATCACGGGTGTAGCAATAACTTCCACGCAAACTGTGACTTGTATTCACATTCACAACTATAGAACAGAGAAATACATCACTAATTTCCAGTGACATGTCAGAGAAAGGTTTTGAAAGTGTTTACCATTTCACATTAGATCATGTACGTGCATTAAGGCCACATCAACAGCTCATGCTCCTCAAATGACGTGGGTATCTACCCTCGTACTTTCATAATTATTGGGCCGTCTGTGTAAACTTTGTAAGTTTGACCTAGGTTTATAGCACCCTCGTGAGGGCAACTACTGTAACAGTCTTTACTGTGATAGTAATCGAAAAAACACAATGTCAAAATGGAACTAGTGGATGAGATATAAGCTGGACAAAGTTTTTTATTTATTTCTGAAACATATAGTTTAGGTTACTGCTATAGATCTAATTAAAATCTGTCAAAAAAATATCCTTACTATATCTCTGGTTCCAGAAAAACATCACACTGTGTAAAATGAGAACAGAATGCAATCACTTGCAAATAGTTTAAAACCTATATTTGACTGAAAATAGTCCAAGGACAACATATCAAGTTTTGAAATTATAAAAAATATACTGTATGTCATTTTGAATTAGATGTTGAAAACATATTTGAAAAAGCTTGAGACAGAACAAAAGTCTGGAAACATTGTGCAAAAACACCTAAATGTACCTGGTGAAACAAGTTAATTGGTAAGAGTCTCATGATTCACTATAAAAGATCATCCCAGAGACCTGAAACCATTACAGAACAAAATCTCAGCTTCAACTTTTGATATATTTTGGATTTCGACTTTTTAAAAAAATGTTTAGAAATCATTCTATTCTGTTTTTATACAGTATTTTGTGTTTAATTTAAAGTGCCCTGGGACAACTTTATTGGATATGAAATATTGGAACATTTAAAAAAAGTTAATTTAAAATTGAAATGCCTCTATTTCTGCTTTTCAAAGAATGACTGTGTTTTTGGGTGTTGTTATTTAACTACTATTTAAAACGGTAATAGTTTTTTCAGAGCCAGTGTTATTGTGAAACAAATACCACATATGGTAATATTGTAAAATTGAAGGAAGATTATATAACACATTTAGAAAGAATATTGAGGACGACCTACTGGGCAGTTACATGATGTGGTTGATTTGGTTGATCTGCTTCACTGGTGGGCTGAGATGACAATAACAGTGACTGCAGTCTGTACTGTATGTCTGTTTAATGACAGTCCAACATTTTATTATGTTTTATTATTCTAATAGTGGAATTTCTGCAATGTTAAATAAAAGATAGCATGAAAAAGTAAATAACAAGTAGTAATTAGTAAATGCTATACCTCTATAAAAGCTGGACTGAAGTTCTTCCAGCAGTCATCATATGTAGGTATTCAGTATGTCTACATGATTCCTAGAGGAAGCTTTCAGTGGAGCTTTCAGGTATATTTAATATTTGCTGATTTGTATAGCATTATCTTGTGTTTTTGCAGTGGAAAATAAATAAAGCTTTAATTCATCTTTCATTTATGGGCTTTAATAAAGCAGCATGTCATGTTAATGCATCAAATAAAAAAGCTTAGCCACCTTGCTAATTCTTTGTTTAGGGATGTTGATGTGAAAGTAAAAAGGAGTAGTTGGGGGCAGTGAGTTAAGCATTTTTAAAAAAAAGAAATAATAAAAAAATATATATATTTATATTTGTCATCTCTTTGCAGGTAAACAAACCATTGGGTTAAATAGGAGAGAATGAAGACAAGCGTTTGCAGTTTCTGAATGTTCTATTGTACAAAAGCTCCTGATGACCTTCATTAATTTATCTATTATGAGTATGATATGAAAACCATTTCTTCCTTCCTTATGCAGAATTAAATACAGTACTGGTATCATTAAAAAGGTGCACAGGTACAGCATCAATTGTACTACTGTGATGTTGTATTTTTACGTGCATCTTTGTAGGAAAAGCACAGGTATTAATGCAATATTAACAATAAAGTATTTCCGTTACAAAGGTGTGAAACTGAAGCATCTACACTAGAAAAAGTGTAAAGAATGGATTGTGTGTGTTTATGTATGGGAGTGGTTCTGGGTAACTTGGGTAAATTACTCTACACTACCAGCCAAAAAATATGGCTAAAGTAAAGTATATGGCTGAAGTATATCTTTAACTGGTGGCATGAAGCTTAGTTGGTAGAGTAATTGTCTGCCAATTATCTGACAATCACAATTAATTCATTCATTAATTGATTACTTAGCAATTGATTTTTTACTGATCACTATATATTATTCACTTATCTTAATGAAACATGCACATTTTATAAAAATAAAAAGGTGTTTAATGAACACCATTACCCAGAGTAACAGTTATATAGAAGAGTCACACTGATCTCTTGGTGCAAAGTCACACACACACAAAACACTAAATTAAAATTTACAATATAATGGAATAGTGCCAATTTTCATCTGGTTCCATGTCAGAAGAAAACTAATTTGCCTTTAAACAAAGTTCAATATGAATATTTGTAATGAAAGAGCAACTGAGAAGGTATTTAAGGTATTTACATAGGAAAATCTAAATTGTATTATTGTAATGATCACATGAAACAGCATATTTTAAAATTCTAAACAGAAAGTGATTTTATAATGACATTAAATCAAACAAAATATATATATATATATATATGTACATGAGAGAAAACATCCTCTCTAACCTAATTTTTGTTTTCCACCCTTTGTCTTTCCGTGTCAAAAACAGAAAGACAGACTCCTGGAACTCTCTCCAGCTCATCTCATTCTCCATACCCTGATGCTTATACAAGAAAAAGACCTTTGCTGGCAGTAAATGTACTTTCCCACATGTCTTTTGCACTTGAGGGAATGTGAGGGCTGTTCCATTTGGCAGAACTGACACTTGCGTCTTGCGGGCTGGGATTCAGTCATTTCCCTTTTGCGCTTTCCACTTTCCTCCACCTTTTTCCTTGTGATTTCCAGCTCCTGCTGAAATAACTGTGTCTGTGCAAAGTCTGCAAAGGATATTCCTGGGTTTGTCAGACCTTCTGTACCATAAGATTTAAAAACCTTTGTGAAACACTAGAAGTATCTGACATGGCCTTGCTGGTGGAAAAAGTGGATGGAAGAACCATCATTCTCATACTTTGACTTTGGTTGTCCACATAAAAAACAAGTTTTTGTCTGGGTCTTCTTTTGCCCTTGTTGTTGTGGTGGTGGTTGTTGTTGATTCTACATGATACTTAGGACAATTACATTAATAGAGTCTTGAGTCAGAGGTGTGGCAAGGGGCTGAACAGGTGAAGGTGGATTACAGGCATGGTGACAACAGGCACAATGGTAGTCTCACTCCTTGCTGTCAGAGAGTGAAAGAGTTGCTGCCTCTCTTAGAGTTTTTCTAGGATAACAAAGACCCTCCTTCCAGTCTTCACAGCTTCAGTCCAAGCAGCAGTTGGTGACGACAGCAGGGGTAGAAGTGGTGGGTGTTTGCTTTCTGCAATAAGACTAGGAAAAAGTGCAGTAAGTATTTCTGACCAAGATAATCTCAAGTCAAACACTCATATGGGTGAAATCCCACTTTCCAGCAGTGAAACAAATGCTACACTTTAGATGAACTCATTGCTGAGTATTTGTGTAGGTAACAGTTTAGTTATACATTAAATTTCATTGTCCCATCTTTTACAAAGCTACTGGTAAAAAATCTCATACATTTTGTGCACTACTGTCTAGTAAATGCTTACCTGGCTCAGTCTGAAGCACGGAAGGTGGTGCTGGAGTCTCATCTGCAGCGTCATCAGGAGGGTGTGTTGGAAACTGAGGCAGTTTTGCTGGTGCGGATCCAGGAGATATACTCCTGAGCATGGGCGTTCCTGTGATTCATCCAGTCTAGAGGAACTGGACGACAACCAGGCTTCACAGTCCAGTCCAAACTTCTCCCTAGACTGTTTCTGTGCTAGACAGATGACGAGCTGGATATGTTATGTGCTGTGGGATTAGCGGTCTGCATTTTACAGAAGTTATAAACATCTTTAAGCCTTTGCAGGTCTTCCTGATCCAACACAGAAAATCAGATGTCCACCAAGCATCAAATTCAGGTGCTCTTCTGCAAGAGATTCTGCCACCTTAAATGCTGCACAGCAATCCTTAATGAGAAGATCAGAGGAAAATACACCCATGATTGTTAAAGCAGTCATATCAATCACTATTCATGTTCAGCAATAGTAATGACATTGACACACTGATTCTCGCAGGGAAAAATGTTGTTTGCTCATTTTATCTGTCAGGAAGAGAATAACTAAATTAACACAGTACAAAACACTCCTAAGTAAACTTAATGAGTACAACAGTTTAAAAAGGGCTGAACCCTGTGATTCTAATGTTCTCCCCTACAACACTAAATGAATAAACATGTGTTCACTTATACTGAAGTATTTCCACTGGTTAATTTAACCTAACCAACAAGTACTTGCACTAATACTTGAATACTGAGCACAAGTAGTGTGTTGTACGTCTACCATCTCTGCATAATTGTGGCTGAGATGAAGCATGTCATTTACAGTCAGTCTCAGTAGCATCAACACAAAAGTTATCACGCTAAAACTAAATAAGCTTCTCTGTCCTGGTACTTTACTCAATACAGTCAATTCACACTGTTCAGCTTTGGACGTAACTTTAACGGCGTCAATTTCAAATCACAGTGAAAACAAAAACACAGTAAACATTAAGGAAGGAACACTCTCACAGAATAAATGCTACGTTAACCTACTGTTCATCTGAAGTACCGTCACGGGTTCAATTCCTGGTTCCTCCTGGCTGCCTGCTGAGGTGTCCTTGTCCATTATGTGGGAGTCATCTGAAGGCAACAGTAGCTCACCTGGTAGGTCATTTTCGAAACCCCAAGGTTGGTGGTTTGACTCCCGGTTTACCCGATTCCTGGCTACATGTCAAAGTATCCCTGGACGAGACATTGAAACCCCCTACCCTAGCCTATCCGCAAAGAATTCGCCCAAGGCGATTAATAAAGTATCTATTTTTAACCAAACACCCTTAGTCCTCATCTTAGGTCATTTTCTCATGTGACATTAAAATTTAACTCATGCTGTTTGACAATACAAAAAAGAAAACAGTGCAATATTACGTGCTGCTAGAATTACAAAGACCTTACATATTAACTTAAATAACTATCTCACAATGCTGTGTCTTTGTCTTCTGCGTGGATCATCAACAGTATGTGTTTAGATGTTAAATTACTATTGCTTGACAGGCTTTGTGCAGTGCTAGATTGGAAAACTTGACAGGCCTGACAGTATTTGGGGTAAGGTTAGTGAACAGTTCAAACTAAATTCACTTTATTATTTACTTTATTATCCACATCTGGCATTTCCTAGTGTGACATGTCAGAGACCTATTATAAACTGTACTATCTAAATACTGAAGAAGTCTTGTATCAGCTGCTACTCTGGTGAGCTTTTATCTTCAGTCCTTTCACTTTCACCGCCTTCAGATGTTCCCTCCTCTACAATGTTATCAATAGTGTATCCTCCATGAGATGGTTGTTTGTCTGTGTCCTCCTGTGGAATTCGCTGTGCCAGGGAACAACAATCTCTGCAGGCTTTGGAGTCTTGAAGTTTACAATCTGCAAGAGCCATTAACTGGTGCGCCTGGCTGGCACTGCAGTGAGGCAGTGGTACCTGATACGTGGCGTGGAACCGACGCAGGTCCACTCTGAATGAGCCCTTCTCCAGTGTCATGCAGGGTTCAAAGCGAGCTCCCCACTCAATCTCTGTTTCAATATATGAAGTTTTGGCTTGGCACATCATGCCTGTATAAAATTATGAGATGGAGGAGTTAGTGTTGATTCAGATAAACATACTAAATGTGTTGCTACGTTAAGGTTGAACTACACATCACTGCCACATGATGTCACTATGTGTTAGAATCTCCACAACTGTAACAGATAAGATTTCTGCTAAAGGAGAATAATCTTTTTGAATTTAATAACATCAAAAATAGCTTGGTTCCATCCAGATGTTCCACAATTCATTATTATTTAAACTTATGACATTCTGTGACAAAAAAAATGTGTTTTATAAAAATCACTATGTAACATTTATCTGATACAACAGTAGTGCAGTGTTACTGTCATCCTTTTTTGAGAATGTGAGAGAATTTTTAGCTTGCTTCTAATTATCTTGTCTACATATTATTAATTTGCACCAGCAAAAACTGTATGTTGAAGTATGAAGAAATGTAATGTCATCTGTGTATTATATATTTTTTAATCCATTAGTTTTCATTTTTGGCTGTTCAAATTACATCAATAACGGGGGTAGGGTTGGGTTCTGTAAAACTGTCAGTCTAAAAATGTTACTTCACAGTAAACTTTCTAAAAATGTACATGTTGTAAATGTTGTTGTTGTTTTTTTTTTTTTTTTTGCTATGCCCAGCCCAGTCTGAGTTTTGAGTCATACATCACTTACAAAGAATGTTTCCACAATCATGAACAGCTGGAACCACTCTGGAGTGAGCATGCTTTTACAGTTCTCTTTGAGGAACTCTCTTTCCTGAAGATACAGCTTGTGCACTGCATATAGTTGAAAAATGCATGTTAAAAGAAAAAGGCAGGGGCATTGCTACTGATTTTACTGGAATAGTGACCTGTATTGTTTGCTAAATACCTTTATGTTTTCTTCATTTTTAAGGTGTGTAGCTCATGGGTCTGATAAAATGTGTGAGTCCTGTAGCACACAGTTTAGTATTATTATAGTATGCTAACTATACAGTCTACTGGTAGACAACCAGCTGATTGTCATCTTAGCACAACAGTCCAGCACTACTGCAACTTCTGATTTTTTTAGTTCACTAATCTTATTGTAGTTACATGGTAATATTTTGTCTCTTACTGTTTAATTCAAAACGTAAAGTAAAATCACATTTAATTAGCATTACATCTTAAATGACCTTATTGAAATTACAGAATTTACAATAATCAACACAATATCATGTGTTTTCCTTAAATATTAATTATATCTGCTGAGTGTTAACATCTGCATATGTGTATCTACTACATATAAATACACACAAACTGTAAAAATGTGCTTCTGTAGATAACTATTCTTTGCAAATACGAGAGTGTCTAGAATTGCGATATCAAATAGCTGACAATTAAATTTAAAAACCCTGACACAGCAGGAATTTCCAAGATAAACCAATCCAGTCTGTCTAAATGATCTGTGTGTCACAGTCATGCTACGTGTCACAATGCAGCCTGTGAGCAAAGGAATACAACTTTCTGCACTGGAGTTGGGTTGTACACCACTGGGGGACAGTTACCTAGTTGTGATTACTGTACCAGATGCTGTTACTGTTACTGCTACTCACCAGTGGCTTCGACAATGCCTTCCAAGATAACGATGATCTCAAACTGTTGTCGTCCAAGTTGCTCTGGGCCCAGCTCCCACAGTGGACTGTGAGAGTCAATGTTGTGCTGAATCACTTGTGGCTCCACCAGAAAGAGTCGGTCTGACCCGGTTTCATAACCTAGGTTGATCTCTGTCTGCTCCAGTGGCAGGAACTCACCCTCTGCTGTTTGGCGGGACTTGATGAGCTTTGCGCGCACCTTGGCATCCACCATGTGGCTTTCTCTCAGGTCTCCCAGGCGGAACATCAAACACAGTTGGTCGTCGCGGTTGGCGATAACGCAAGTGCGACTGAAAAGAAGTGTCTCCGCTCGCTTCTTAGGCCGCGATATTTTGACAAACATGCAACCCACCATGAGTGCATCTATCATGGACCCAACTAAGCATTGCATCATTACAAGCAGCACACCCTCATGGCAGGTGGGAGACACTGTGCGTGAGCCATAACCAATTGTGCGCTGCGTCTCCACTGAAAAGAGAAGAGCTGAGATTAAACTATTCACCCCCAAGTAGCAGGGCCCTTGGTTTACGAGATGGTCTTGAGGGATGCCGAGGGGTCGCTCGTTTATTAAGTCACCTCGAAAATACGCATTTAAGAAGTAAAGACCTGCAAACAAGAACCAGGTGGTGATGTAGCACATCATAAAAACAAACAGAAACCAGCGGTACTGGAGGTCGACAAAAGATGTAAAGATGTCAGAGAGGAAGCGCCCTCTCTCAGAAATGTGACACAGGTTGACTCGACACTTTCCGTCCTTGGAAACATAGCGAAGCTGCTCTCTGGTTTCTGGAGGAAGGGTGGGGCTCTGCTTAAAGTCACTCTCCAGGAGTTTACTCCGGACCTTTGCCAGCCTCTCCACGTCTCTAGCTGGGCTGGATATGTTGCTGTGGGAAGGTGAGTGCGGGGCGCTGTGGAGAGGACTGTTGCTGATGGTGCGAATGGGGCTGGTGCTGCACATGTTAGGAACACTGAGGGCATGGCAAGGGTAGCGTGAAACTGCGTTCGTGTCTCTCAGTGAGCAGCGACGCAAAATAACTTGCTCTGTGTCTGTGAGGCCGAGGGAGGTAGGAGGATACAAGCACACGTTGCCACGATAAGGAATATCTGTTGTGCTTTTGTGCCGGCGCTTGGCTGTAGCAAGCTCGGGGGAGGTTCCTGGCAAGATGTCCTGAAGAGGAAGCGCTGAGCTTATTTTTGTCTGGAAAAAAAAACAGTGGATGTTATTGTTCTCTTACAGTATTTATTTAATAATTATTTCCTTTCCACCACATGTCAGACTTTCAAGGTAACACGTTCAGTAACGACATGACCTGGAAAACTGCTCGCTTTAATATTTACTGTTCAGATCAAGGCCCCATTTCAAATAGAACAATGTGCTACAGCAACGTCTCAGGAAAAGCCATCCAACACCCAACCTTACATTGGTTACATAACTCTGCCCGGAAGACGAAGAACAAACAACCATGATTGATTTTAGTTGTGCTCCCTGTCCTCCAGTCCCGTCCTGGGTTAAACTTTGGGGTATTGCTCCAATATTTGTTTTTCCAGCAGATCCAGCTGGCTCTCTCATTTCAGAATGAAAGTCTCCTTTCACTCCAGGGTACATTACAGCAAGACCAAGGCAAAAACACTAGCAGCAGATCCTGGGTTTAATTGTTCTGGTTTCAAGATGAATTCACTGAAAACAAAAGAGAAGACTGTTAAACAGGAACTACATCACAAGAAATATATGAGTTCTGTGTTGTTAATTCAGCTCTGAGTCATTCTCAAAGAATAACGATGTTTCTAAGGAAAAACCAGAAGTGCTATGCATTGCGAAACGAACCTGAGGGTTGTTTTAGTTCAAACAACACAGAAAAAGATAAATATTTCCTTTTAAGGTCATGTTTTTAGCAGTAGGAGCAGCCAGCACAATGGAACAGCTTTAGCTGCCTGTCCTTTCCAACTGGAGATAAGCTCCAGCATCCTGCTGACACTGCAGATAACGCTCAGCTTCTTTGCTCTACACTGTACGACACAGTTGTCTAAGCCTACTAACATGGACAACTTGAATAAACCTCTGTGTATGTAATAACATGAAATTAAACATGTATAACGTAATAAAATGTGCCAGGTCAGTGGTAATTATTACTAATTCTTTGTAAACACTGTAGTTATTTGGAGCATAATAAAAAAAAGTTAGAAGACACCAAATAAATCTAGGAAGTCTAATAATACTATAAGCCTATCTAAACCTTTGAGGGAGGCTCAGATTTTCAATTTTTAAATTTAGTTAGTTGAGTTATGTCATACATTTGTCTGTTTTTCCATTTGCAGACACAGGTCTCCTGTCTCTTTCCAGTATGCAATATAATTATTACATATGCAGCTAAGAAGAAAACAGACATGTATAAACACATTTGTTTGCATTTTCATATCATGTTCTTTTATACAAATTTTCACTGATTTTTGCCGTCCTACTGCGACTATTTTTGACCAGGGACGCGATGTTGCTGTCGGATCAATGTTTGCTGGAATGAGTGTGCCAAACATGAATATAGCTACTTTGAACAACCTTAAAAATAATAAATTAATAAAGTATGTCTGTCTGGGCAATTCAACAAATTTCTATCGACATCTGTTGACAACATAATCCAATATTTGTTTTGAATCTGTGTATTATTCGTTCATTTGTTTTGTAATTTTAAAACGAAAAATCAACAAATGAAAAAAGCACAAAGCCAAAATGAAAAATCGGATAACGGTTCATTTTCCGATTTCTGATTTTGTGCTCAAATCAAAAATGGAAAAAAAGCATAACAAGCACTAATATTCCATTTCCATTTTTTCATAAAAAATAAAAGTCCTATCTATTTATCTGTGACTATAGCTGCTTATAAAACTGTACAATAAATATATATCTGTGATAATAGAGATAGTATGTCTTTAGAAAATGTGATAGTTTGAGGAAATTTTAACTAAATAACCGTAGTAACAGTCTTATAAAATGCTTTAAATCAATCCTTGATCGTAACCGTGTTACCTATGAAGTGGTTAGAGTTTATGTAAAACACATGTGCATTCATGTGCATTAGCATATGACATCACATAGAATATTGTTCCACATATTACACACTTTGCAAAGCACATAGACAAACACGTAGATCTCACTCTCTGACTCACAGATCATGAAGAAGTCTGGAGTACCTATGCAAGATGCAAGAACTGTTTGTATTGTGACCCGAGTCACAGTCATGTTAATGTCAAGATGGCTAATGTCCCATAACCGCAGCTTGAACAGCAAATGTAAGCATGAGGAGATCAGAACTTTTTAGGTTTCTTGGGTCTAAGACGGAGACCAGATGTGGTCAGTCTGAATGTTGAGCTGGGGTAGTGGCCAAAAAAGGCCTGGGAAAGGGAGATTTATGAAAGAGAGGTTTGGCTCATGCTGGGGGCTTTTTCTGCTTCTTGCTTTGTCTGCTGTCTTGGCTGTTTGGGTTTTGTTTTCTGCATACTTGCTGAGGAGAGCCTTAGGCCTGTGATACCAGCTGGAGGAAGAGGTGAATTTGTGCTTGGTCTGTTTCAAAATAATTACTCATTTGGATTATATTGATTTGGAGTCTTTTCTGTAACCACTACAAAAATCTTGGCTTCAGGAAAATGGTTAGAAACTTGATTTGGACTGAGGTACGGCATCGTCTGTGTCCTCGGACGAGATGCACAGACAGTGAACTGAAGCAGGAAGATTTTTTCCTGCTTAAACAAGGGAAATTGTGATATCTTTTCTGTGTGATGCTGCTTTGAAGCTGACAAATTTTGACTTTTCCAATTCGGTTCTGCTTTAAGGACTAATACTGGGAAAACCTTAGGCAACACGGTTGTTTTAAATGACTAACTGCCCTATGTTGTCTTTGTGTCACTGGCATAATAATTTTAAAGCACAGCCGACAGCCCAGAAAAAAATCAGTGAGTTATCTGTGTTTGGCAGATTAAGTATGGGCGTATGTAGGAAAATGTGGATTAAATTTGAGAAGGAAGGAGGGTGTAACTTGCTTGGAATTCTCAGAATCTCATGAGAACAAAATAGTCGGTGAACAAAACGTGAATCTGGCTGTGTGAAATGGTAGGAAAAGCATAATGAATGTCTGATATGACTGTCCCAGTATGGTTTCTCCTTTACACAGATCACTGCGCTGACACTGGGCTCACTGGACTCCTGCCCACTTCTAACACAACAGAGGACACTATTAACATCATCTGCTTCATCATACAAGGCTATAAATATGCCTAGATCCTGACTAATGCACTCAGAGGCCGAGGGCGAGGGGAAGGCTCCAATGAATGCTATAAATATGGTCAAGCTGGACATTGGTCTTGTGAGTGTCCATCCACAGAGAGAAAGAGTCCTCACTGCAAGCAAACAGTCCACAGATCTGCTGACTGTCCACAGAACAAGTGCAAACTGACACAAAGGAGACGGGCTGGGTTCTGGTGGAAGCGTGGGTGAGCTGACTGGGAAGACATGACCTTGAAACACAGTATGTACAATTTTTAGAAAAACAAGTTATATCAGTTGATGGAAACTATGTCTAGTATGAGAATATTCCCTAAATGTGCTCTCATAGCAGGAGAGACAGGTTAACAACGTTTTAATATGCTTTGTGCTCTCTGGCATAACTGACTTTATGAGTGGTTTTGTGTGCAGTGGTTCCCAAACTTTTCCTACTGGGCCAATGATTACCAGAATACTTCACCAGCAAATATTCCACATTCATGGAACGTGTTCTCACTGTTTCATTCCTAACTATGCTGCGCCTGAGGATCCTCTTGGTTCACGTAGTCTTTAACTTCATGATAAAATCATATAATTTATTGCCATACCTTGATGATGGTGAACCTCATAACCATGATGCTTTTTTCCAACAGGTTTGCACACCAAGACCAGACCTGCAAGAAACTCCTCTGACTAAACCTGACCTGATTTTGTTCACAGATGGTTCAGCATACAGAGACATAAAAATGTGAGTTTTGTGCTTAAATGTTTGAGAAATTCTACTGTTGTTCAGTGCAGACAACAATTGAACCAACTCAGTTTGTGCAGGAAACGGCAGAGCAGATGCTGCTGCTAAGACAAAGACTCTCCCTTAAACTCAGATCCTATTTTTCTTGCAGACACTCGTAACCCTCAAATCCCTCGTTAAGCTGTGTGGTCCTTGTCAATCCACATGAGAAACAGCAGTGGCGCTACAGTGTAGACGGGTCACGTGGTGAACCCTGTAAACCGCTAAACATTAGAGGGGGCAGCTGCAAAGCTCAGTGCCACACTAACCGCTTCTTCTTCCCTTCCCTTCCATATCGGCGGCAGCAGTGACGGCAGCGGCCGCGAAAGACTTTTTACCCCGTATCTTTGCCCCTGAGAGCCCTGGCTGTGAGCTGCTGGCTGCTCAGAAGTTCTGAAATTGGGAATCTGGGGCCTCTGCAGCTGCTAATCCACGTCGGCACGGCAGAGGCTGACGCAGGGTCGCTTTGCGGGGTAGACAGAGATCTAATGCCTCACCCTTCCTCAGATCACTAGCCAGCTGCATAGAGGTGACAGCTTCACCGAATGAGCCCTCACCAATGAACTGACTCACTTTCTGCAGGAAACCGCAGAGCAGATGTAGCTAAAACAGCCACTCTTGTTCCTCTAACCTGATCCTGTTCTTCTTGCAGACGCTCAAACAAACGGAGCTGTGTTCCAGGAGACTGTGTGCTGGGGTTCTAACAGAAAAACCTGCAGGGACTGTAGTGGTTACAGTTCATATATCATATGCATTCATGTGCATTAGCATATGACATATCACACAGAATATCGTTCCACATATTACACACATAGACTCCTAACTGACAGACATACACCTTCACATCTGACCCACACATCTCATAGCCACACACTCCGAGGAGTTCCTAGCAGTCTGACGTATTCTGAGAAACATATTGGCACTCATACACTCACAGATCGTAAAGAAGTTCCTGGAAGTCTGGAGTAGCTATGCAAGAAGAAACTGTTTGTATTGTCACAGTCATGTTAATATCAAGATGGCTAATGTCCCATAACTGCAGCTTGATCAGCCAATATAAGCATGAGGAGATCAGAACTTTTTAATTTGCTTGAATCTAAGACGGAGACCAGATGTGGTCGGTCTGAATGATGAGTTTGGGTAGTGGCCAAACATGCTCAGGAAATGGAGGTTTGGGTCATGCTGGGGTCTTTTCCTGCTTCAGCTGGAGGAAGAGGTGAATTTGTGTTTCTGAGTTTGGTCTTTTTCATAATAAATACTCATTTGGATTATATTGATTTGTTTTGGGGGTCTGTTCTGTAATCGCTACACTTATGTCATAAATCCAAGACTCGGGCTGTTCAAAGACGACACATTATTGTATCTTTATGTTTGTAAAGTTTATTCTGCAGAGCACGGAGCAGGAAAATTCACTGACCCGTTAGAATTCTCTTATTTTAATCCCCATCAATAGAGATACAAGAATGTGTTTGAACAGCCTGAGTCCTGAAAGGTTTTTGCACTTTATGACGGTTTGATACCGAAATAAGCAGCTGTAGTCGCAGATAAACCAGGAGATACGACCTTTAACAGGCTGCCCAGGTAGCCAAAAAAGTCTGGGCAAGTAACGGCCCAGATCTGGAAGACCGGAAAACAGTGCCAGACGCAGTTTGAATGACGCCCCCGCCCACGAACAGGGCCGCAATCAGACCAACAAAAATAGTAGACTAAGCCTTTTCTGGTCCAAGTCTGGATGCCGACACATAACCACCAATACCAGGATGGGCTACAGTCATTCCACAACCAGATGTTCAATTACATTATTCTATTTCTTATTTATGCTTAATGAACCAAAGCTGTGAATATGC
>OMLM01020617.1:101419-114997 GCA_900302695.1 Helostoma temminkii | reverse complement strand
TTTTAATATGTCTCAAAAGCACTCCAGGGGCATCGTAAAGGTCACAAATGTTTAATCTTCTGCGTTTTCCAACATAGAGTTCAGTTTATTCTGAATTAAAATTCAGAGGTTTCCAAGGCACAAGGGTGGAATATTAGGAACAGATGAGTGGCTCTGTAGGGGGGAGAAGGGGATAAAGGCACTTGAGAAACTCTGATCAAAAGTTCCTTTCTGAAGCCTGTGAAGCACTGCTGATCTGGAAGCTGTGTTCCCTCTGGGTCCATAAATAACATTCAAAGTATACTTAGCACATCTTATCTCTGTGGCTTATTAAAGAAAAGAAACAGCTTGAAGAAATAAGTTTAAAGATAAACCACCAAGTTTAAAGGTTTTGATTTCACATCCATATAAATCATATCTAATTCTGAATGCTTTTTTGTAGTTGTTTTTTTTTAGCTACTCTGAACCTGAGGAAGGTCATGTCTGACCAATGCTTGCTGGGTTTACAGCACTTTTCATTGTTCTACAAGGACAATACAAAATGTGGTTCTGATTTTCCCTTTAACATCATGTAACCATTTCCACTTCATGATCCTTGGGGCATTATTTGTACTATATACACCCTCCTGATCTTTGCTTTAGTGCTATTAGCAACCAAATATTTTTCTCTTAAACTACAAGAAATGTCAAACTGTATGTGGGAAATGTGCTGAAATTAGCACAATTATGTTCCTCTGAGGATGACAGTTTTCTACTTTACACCATAAATTAGTTTTCCTGCTTAGCAAACACAATGTTTTGGCAGATCAACGTAACTGAGTAGATACTGGGAAAAAAAACTTTTTGATTTGATGACTTTTCTAGTGTTTCATCTGTAACCTAAATTATACCTTCTAAATCTGTTTAGCCACAAATGTCTGCAAGAGTTGGAGTGATGTAAAGTCATCTTTTCATGTTCACAAAAGTCCACACGCTGCCCAAACTTTATGATATGCTATATGGGATGAATGCACATATGTGGAAAACATCTGTGGATGTGTTACAAGACTTGGATACGTTGTGTCCACTGCCTTGGGAATTCATGACATCCTCAGGAGAACTATTACATGTTTAATCTCAACCCGTATTCCTGGTGCATTGTACAATCCAGCTATTTACTTGTAATTAAATAGATAAATAACAGTTGACTCTAGAATAACTTTCCAGAGCTGCAAAATCCTGAGTTGTACAATGTGTTGTGGCATCTGATAATTTAACCTTGGTATCTGATTTTTAAGCACCTGGATCACATTTCATATACCCCTTTACCTCTTCTGAACCATTTCTCCGCATTTCCACAGCCTCTAAACCGGCCCTCGGAGTGTTTGGGTGTGAGTTTAGACTTGCAAAATCAAAAGCAACACTTCGACAGAGACATGGTGGTGCTTGTTAAAATCAGTTAAACAAAGAAACACTTTTCGCATCATGTTCATTGTGACAATGACAATATGAAAACAAAGTGACAATGTGAGGATCCTTCGAAGTTGTGAACCTACAGAGATCAGTCATCTGGATCAGCTCTCTTTACCTCAAGGAGCGTCATAGCAAGTCTCAGCTTGTAGTTCAGGTGTCTGGCCCACAACTTTGCTGTCTTGGTTCACTTTCGTTGCTTTCATTGACGGTATTATTTCTGGATGTGTATAATAAAAAAATATAAGGTGGCGATATGACAATGTTGTCATCACAAGTCATTTTCTCTGCCCCCATGTGGCCAAAACAATCAGTTACTGCAGGTTTAATTAAATGATCACATGCACATTCTTTCCAATACTGTGTCACATTCGCTGTTTGATTTAACAGACAACAATCTATGGTGTTGGAGAAGCTGTTCTTTGCTTTATTCTAACACCTGAAGCAGGGTGACAGCAGGACTGTAGCTGAAGATAAAAGCTGCTATGCTGAAAGCTTGTTGATAACAACAACAGCGACTGCGAACCAGCAAGCTGTGACTATAGTGTTGATAGGTCATCCAACTGGCATAGCTCACACTTGCACACTCCTGCTAACTGCTCATGCATGGTTGCTAAGCACAAGCACAATGTGATTCTTCTTACTTTTAAGAACACAACTGTTGATTGGACAAATGTAGAAACGATCTGATAAATGCACTCACATGTATAGGAAATCTAGACTTTATTAGAAATAGCCTAGAGGGTTAAACCTTAAAAGCACAATCCATATCATGACCCAGCATGAGTTTCATGAGTTCCTGCAGAAAGCGAAGCCAGATTTCAACTCAGGGGAATTCATATTCCTATGTCACTCTCTCTAGGGTAGCTGCGCTCAGTGGCCACTCTGCGTCACATCACATGTGGGCTCCTGCCGATGAATGTGACAGTATGGCCCTCCACCCCCACTCTACCCTGCAGAGCAGTCAGAGTCGACATGCAGATGCTTTTCTGTTTTCGCTCTGCCATGCAATTTTAATGCATCTTCAGCAAACACAGACGATTCTGAATATAGTTAGTCGTGGCAGTGTAAACAACTCCTTCTTTTATTATACAAGTCTGGAAGCAGCTCATTAGATGAGTAATATTTGAATATGATAATAGTAATATATACAAACGTAATAAGAGCAATGCTGAATGTGAACACTGACTGCAAGCTTCTGTTATTATATCTTAAATCTCTCTCCACCTCTCCACCTGTACATTAAAGGGCTGTTTTGACTTGAGTTCACTTCACATTTGTCCGGTCTCTCAGGAGTACAATGCAATAATGTTCAAAATAGGTCAGCTCAAGATTAATACTTGGATAGACTCACTCATAAATTTTGCCTATGGAGCAGTTTTTTACAGACTTAAAGGGGCAACTAAGGATACGTTCAGCCTTGTGGTGTGTTTCGCCCTACCAGCCTCATAAGAACATAGAAAATGTTTCCAATAGAGTAGTAAATTGTGACCTTTTGTTTTAAAAGAAAAATATATTTCTGATTGAGACCAGGATCACCAGGAAAACTAAAGCATACACTGCTTAGATACACTGACAAAATGAAACATCAGACAATATTTCAAATTAAAGACGCATCTTTAATCCGTGATTGCTAAAGATGGTTGTAAGTGATCATGATATACTTGATATAAAACTAAAAAAATGGCACTTGACTGGAAACTGTTTACATGGCACATATGCCTAAACAGTTACTGGCTTCCAGGTTTGCTATCACTTGTAGACCACCGCTCACACACACTAGTGTCTGCACACACCGCTTCGTGCCATAGGCTTTTCATGGAGAAAGTGCTTTTTGGGCAACAGTGGGTGTTTTCTTAATCGTTATTTCAACATTAATTTCTCGTGCAATTTGTTTATGTTGTGCAAAGGAGGAAGTTCATGAGGAAGAAATTCCATTGGACAGGGACCAATCCTACTAAAGTTTTAAATCCTGCAGACGTGAACAGTGTACGCAAAGCACAATGTGAACAATAGTGTCCATACCTCTAGCCTCAGAAGCGGCGTTGCAGTCAGCTCTCTTAATATATCCACGATGAGCCTGATGAGGTGTTTTTCATCACTACTCCATTCTTTTACCCACACTAGACATACACACTAGCAGATATTGGAACATGTAATTGAAAAAGGAGGAAGTGTCGCTCTATGTGCTGATTCCCTACAGCTCATAGTCTGGTCACGAAGCATGTCAGAGCCCAACCCAGAATGTAACAGGGTTACGGTTTAAGTTAAGAATGAAATACATGCACATATTTCCATTTTTTGGAGTGAGTTGGTACAATTTCAGTGGAGCAGGATGCAATTTGAGTTGAGGGCCGACCCATAATGAGCGGAGTGGCCTGGTGAGCAGGCTAACAGCTCCATGAGCAAGTACATTCTCACCACTTGACTCTATTCATGTACCTTTCCAGTAGTACAGAAAAGCGGCCTGAATCCACTAAAAACAAGACTGAGCTGTATATATTATATAAAATTATGTTTGAAATATAAAGTGATATATATATATATGTGTGTGTGTGTGTGTGATGTAATGTGGATGTGCTTTTAAATATTAATCTAAATTCATAAAGCGCAGAGAGCAAAGCAGAAGGATTACAGTGTCCATAGATAAGTGACGCTGGGAAGCTCTTCACAGAAAAATTTAAGCAATTCATCCACATATGAGTTTCTCAGAACCTTTCCAGAGAACTGATTAGTTAAATCAAATTCATGTGTCAGGTGGCTACTTTATTTTTTAAAAGCAAGAATGATGGACTGATTGTCGTTATTGTGTATGTGATCAAGGACAAAAACAAACAGCCTGATTGGAGCAGCCAAACCAGCGACAGCAGCAGTGCACCAGTGAGGGGTTCACTGAGGGATAACTCAATATACACGGAAACAAGGCAATGGTCTGTGTAAGTAACATTAGGAGCTAATCGGAAACAAGCCCCTTCTAATTAGCCATTACCAAAATAACAGACTGAGGTCATACTTATTGCTTTCCCTTATGTGGAACTCTGGTCGAGGTTTGACCCGGTTCGAAGGGTTGATGAAATGAAGGATTTTTAAGTGTCTGAGTTTTAAATGCAGCCTTTATGTGAACAGATGCCTGTTTAACCAAATGATTGTTGTTGAGTAATAATCAAGAGATTACAAATATGTGATTTATTGAGATATGAGTTTCATAAATACAGACTAAACAGATCATTTATGTTAGTTCTTCCTTACCTTTATATAGTCTACCTTTGGCTCATAGCTGTGTTGTGCTTTGAGAGATCACTTGTCAGAAAAGTGATGGTCGTGAATGTGAGTTTTCTGTTGATTGAAAACCAGCTTCAAATGATTCTTTTTTGTTTGGTGTCACCAAATTTTCAGGCACTAATCAGGGTGTTGCAATGTCATGTCAATGTCATGAAAAATGAAAACAATTAGCTGTTTGTGGTAAGTAACAAGCTTTGTGCACACATCTACACCAACCTCCTCCCCTTCAGGCGAGTAAGGTCAATTTTCACGTCTAGTTATCTGTATAAATTTGACAGCTTTAGTGTTTTTCCAGTTTGTCTGTCAGCTGCAAACAGCTTTCTGATTAGTTAGAAGCGTACGCTTCACTAAGAAACCTTAAGCAGGCAATATGGCACTATTTCTAGAACTGGTGTGTGACTGACTAAAAGTCTATCAGAAAAAATGTTCACACTGTAGCTTTAACTTTCTATAGTTGACTGTCGACTGCAAAGGTTTATCTTTGGCTTATTCTCAAGAACAAAAACACTGTTGCTGGTGTCATGAACAAAAATGCCTACAGAAAGTAGGAAAGAAGTAGCAGACAACTTAAAAATGTGAGCATAACAACTTATAACGCACTAATATGCATTAGTGCATTATTTTCTAGCAATATATTATTTAGCAAAGAGAAGACTTAACCAGAAGAACATATCCATAGCTGGGCTGCTTTTAGACCCTTGTCTGTCTTTCTTCTGGTGCCTCAGAGGCAAATACCTCAACTCCTCTTGGTCTAAAGGAGTCTTCGCCTGCCAACAGTGCTGCTGCTGCTCTACCTGGTCAGATCAGATGGGAATAGCGTGTCTGCTTATGTTCTTTGCAAGCGGAGTGAAAACAAACACATCTCCACTACATAGCTGAAGACAACCTTTCCTGTAAACACTGACCCCCTCCTGAAAAAAATGGGCCACTTCACTATTTTAGATGTTGGTTGCTTTGTTGTGGATCACAGTGCGAGATAAATCTCACAAAGGGAACTGGTGTGTGGGCTAGACCCAAAATAATATGCCATGGCTTTGGTTTAAAAATATTATGCACAAAAATATGTTAATTCTCTGTGAGAAAACACAAGTATCAACTTTAGCGTTGCAGTTCCTGACCTACTTGTTACACATAAATGAGCGAGGCTTGAGTAACTTCTTGTTTTGTAGAAGAATATGAAAATATTAACCTTGAGGCTGTCCTGGATTGTGTCTATACACATTGCACATATCTGTTTCCTGCTGTAATTACAATAATAGTGAGTGAACATGGAGTGTATATAGATACAAACAAAAAAAGTATAAGCATTGAGAAAGCATTTGAAAAACAAACCGGGACAGATAAAATGTAAGAAAATAGAAATAATATGAAGCTACCAACACAGTAAATCAATTCTATTTAAATATATGCACTTTTTTGCCAACTGGACCAATTAATATGACAATCAAGAAGACACACGCACGGTCACCTCAGGTTTAAAGGTAAGCCTGGAGCTGATCCGAGCCAAGCTTTAATAACTGTCAAGAGAGTCTCATCGTAAAAAATGATAACATTTTCCCAAGTACAGGGTATGCTCCTGTACAAACCAGGCATTAAGATGCATGGCAGTCTATCACCTCTCTAATGCTGGCCTTGAGAGCTGACAAATCATGGCTTCTTTCGGTCACTGCTGCAAATAGGAGCTGCAGGACTCACACGGATGCTTTTTCAGGACAGAGGAAGATGGTGCAACGTTTGGTTACTTCAAAATGACCTGTAACCTACTAAAAAGGCATCTGGGCATGAAGGGGTTAACTCTTCACGAGTGAGGTTACGACCTCTGCTCACCCTGTAGCATAGAAAGCTAGGGAGTGCTGGGCCTGCCAGCGCAGAGAGAGACTTTAAAAGTAGACTTTGAGGGGACTAATTTGAATGTGTGTACATATGTGTGTGCTCAGATGTATTTCATTTCACAATATTCATGATAAGTCTTCTTTCAGTTTCTTTGGGGCATCATACTCTTGTTTAAAGAGGGATGTGAGAAATCAGTTTGATTTACATCAGCCATGTATTGTTTATTTATTTGATGTCAGAGGAAGTTGGTAATTTTGGCATAATACTATAAACTGGGGAGGATTTCCTATAGGTTATAGGATTATGCAGTAGATTTTTAAGAAGTGGATGAGATCTGGTTTGAAAAAATAGACTATGTGATGACTTATGTGATTAATTCTGTATGATATATGCAGATTGTTTTTTTGATGATCCTGCATACATAGCTCAGAAGAAATCCTTGCTGCAACTGATGGGTAGCCTGTCCCATAGTGATGTGGTCTGAAGAAAATCTGAAGTAGTGCGGCCAGATGTTTTAGAAACAAAATCCATCAGCCTTTCTTAATCATGGTGCCACTCACCCAGGCGGGCTGTCTGGCTTCATTAGCAGTGCCACTGAAAATATCCTAATGTTGGTAAACTAGATTAAAATTACACAAATATATAATGCAAATGATTAACTGCCTCATACATCATCAACATTTGGGTTCAGTGTATGACTGAGCACTACATATGTGGCCTACTAATGACATAGAAAGACATATTTAAAACTAATATGCAATTCAAGCAAGCACAAACATGACATGTGTCGGTGTAACGATCAAGCAGTAACACAGTTAGTAACTATAACATGCTGTGATTTCAACAGACTCACAAGTGTGGAGTAGACGCGTGAATGATTAATTGTATGGGCACATGGTGGATAAGGCTACAGTCAAAAATGTTTTTCCATCGTTAAGAAAAAATTCAATTCAATTGTTGGTTAACGTGACATTTGGCGTGCATCATCCCAAGTTCAGATCTCCCACTGATAGTAGGTATCCCAAAATTTACCACTACAATAGCCACTTAAGGTGTGTGTTGGTGTTGTGTGTTTTTTAACATTTTAGACTGGGGTGACTCCAGAGTTTGAATACTTTTAAAGGGTGTTGTTGGTTGAGAAAGGTTGAGAAATGCTGTCCTGCATGACTGATGCAATGGATTAACAGAAAGTTGCCACATAAGGAACAATAATTATGGTCAGTGTTCAACTTTACAATGAAGGATAATATACAGTTCACTTTTTAACAGTTAACTTTGCTTTCACTTGTGTTGTGCCCTTTAGTTTAACAGAAGTTTAACAGAAATTCTGCTTTTCTAGGCTAGTTTATTAATTGTATTTAGTCATTTAGTGATTATAACTGTTAATTTTATCAATATTAATGTTGTTGCTGCTATTGCTCATAAAGATAATGGTAGTTTCCAGTTTAATACCTGCATTAGTCGACCCCAATAAGGATGAGTCAACCCAGACAAAGACTAACATGCGAATGGTTGCATAAGCTCTGTTGTTGCTGTTACCTAGCAAAGGGATTTCCAACAAATAGGGGCTATATCTTGAAGGTTATTTGAACCAACCAGTTGACAAGCATCCTGTCTCAAAGTGATGCTAAAAAATAGTCCATGCATTTGTTACTTCTAGACAGGACTACTGTAATTCTCTTCTAGTAGGATGTACCAGTAACTCATTAAAAAGCCTCCAGCTGATCCAAAATGCTGCAGCCAGAGTTCTGACTGGAATAAGTGAGAGAGGTCATATTTCTCCTACATTAGTTTCCTTCCATTGGCTCCCTATAAAATCTAGGATAGAATTTAAAATCTCAAGACCCTTCATATCTTAAAGAAATCATAGTGCCATAGCATCCCAGAAAAACCCTTCCCCCTCAGAGTGCAGGTCTGCTTGTGGTTCCCAGAGTTTCCAAATGTAGAATTGGAGGCAGAGCCTTTAGCTATCAAGCTCCTCTTCTGTGGAACCAGCTCCCAGTTCATGTTCGGGAAGCAGACACTGTCTCTACTTTTAAGACTAGGCTTAAAACTTTTCTTTTTGATAAAGCTTATAGTTGGAGCTGGTTTCAGGTGACTCTGAACCATCTCTTAGTTATGCTGCTACAGATTTAGACTGCTGGGGGACCACCCTCAACACACTGAGCTTCAATTCATTTCTCCATCTACTCATACCACTCATGCCACCATTGCTTGTTATTAACTTTGTGTTTTCTCTTTCCCGTAGGTTTGCCTCTCTCCCTCTCTCTTAACCAGTAGAAGCTTGTGTCTCACACAGATAGAGGAAGGTATGACCACCATGCCAGCATTTGTTTTGTCATAATTACATTATTGTTTATGGGGAGGAGTTAAACAGCTGTAGAAAGAAGTGAACTGCAGAAAATTGTAGAAAACACATAAAAAAACATATACATATACATCCAGAAACACCAGCTTGACCCTTTAAGTCTTAAAATGGCACTGTACTGAAAATCTGAAACATGGCATGGCATTTACCGAAGGAAAGAAATGGGGATCTTATGATTATGACGTCAGTGTCTCATGACTATGAGATGATCTCATAATTACAAGCAAACTATCTTATATGAAAGCAGGTATTATAGTGTATTTTGTGACCTGTCAGATTATGTGACCTTAGGGATTTTAGTTGTATCTCCCCCACAAGTGTTTTTTTTAATATATAATTTATTGTATGCACTATTTTCATAACTGTTTATTACGAGATCAGGTAACCATGAGAAAAGATCTTGTGATTAGAGCATAGATCCTGATCATATAATTATATGAAAATCATGATGCCATAGTAAAAAGTTTTCTTGTAATTAAAGTACGAGCATCTGTAACTCTCATAATCCTATAATTTCTAAATTAAGGCCTTGCATACATTTTTCTTTGTGAATACAATGTGCTTACATGGATTCTGAATTTTTCAGTGGAATCTTATTTGCGCAGTGCATTAAAGGGTCAACTCACCCAAACAAAGAACTGTTTTTTTCTGACATCCAACTCTTGGATCTCTGCCTCCTAGATGCAATGAACATTATTTGTAGTGTGTATGTGCTTTTTAAAATATAAAAAAAATTACATTACACTTTTAACAGCAGGGGCCAAGACCAAATACTGGAGGTACTGCAAATAATAACATGGTTCTTAAAACATAAAGCTATGTGAGACTCATTGATATACAAACACAGTCTAACAACACAAAGCCATACTGTCTAAAAAGCTTGTGTTTGATAAGTTAGAATAAGTTGGAGGACGCATGGTGATCTATCAGAATCATATGATGAGACAGGTTGAATGCTGGGCTCAGCTTAAGCTCACACAGTCGCGAGTCTACAGGGACATCATTAGTAAGTTTGAGAGCAGCAGTTTGAGTGTAAAGATGCTTATTAAAACCAAAGTCTTTTAAATGATGTGTGCAGCGCTGAATCAATAAAGTTTTCTTCATAATGCTTTAATATATATGACACCTTTTTGCACACCTCACCGGTCTTGTTTTCCAAATAAAACTTATGAGCATGTAATGAGCGAGATAACGATCGTTCAGGAAACAATCTCTGTTCCTGAGTCTGAGTCTCTCTGCACCTTTCTGCATTTTCTGTCCATGAAATTAAAGTTCCGTCTGACTTCTCTTTGTTTTAATCTAAGTTGTGTTATCAGCACATTCATATTCATGATCTCGACATGTTATTTGAAAGATGTTTTTATCTGTATTATGATAATTAATCCAAATGAATACAAATTATTGTTGCTCAGTGGAAACTTAGGAAGAGGGAAGGAGTCCTCTGGTTTATGTGAGTTGTTCATCTGGTTGTCCTGTCACTCGCCAGGTTAATTTTTGACTCTGCAGCAAGTATGAGTGAACTTCAAGGAAGACGAAATAAAGCGTCGTGCTGTAATCCTTTCATGCCACATATAATAAAGCTCCGAGGCTGCATACACAATCCTCACACCAGATGGGGCGTAAAGAGTTCACATATCCTGCCACTTTTATCTGGACGTTCCCCAGCACAGCTTTAAGTTAGCCCATGATGTCATGCTTCCTAGTGTTGTGGCCAGACAAGCATATTTGCTATAAGGAGCTATGTGAACATAGCTCTTATGAGAACACAGTGAAACCACAACAAAGGTTTGACTTTGACATAAAACTAGTTTTTACAAAGTAGAACAGCTCCCCATTCTTACTTACAAATCAGGTTGATTTAATCGACTTTGTTCCTTAAGAGATCCTCTTGCTGTGCTGAGAAATTGTAACATCTGTGGTAAATGTAGTGTTTCTGGCTAATATAATATGGAACAAATTCACATAGTAAACTGTAAATTGAGAAATGCAATGGCTCATTGAGTTAGCTTTTTTTACAAATTACATTTTTTGGCTTTATAATGGGGAAACGGGGCCTCTACATGAATATGCTGCCAGTGCAAACTGCTCTATTTTACGCATCTCAGCTAGTTTTCTCATCATAAGTAGTACTTCTCACTCTCTTAAAACTTTATGTTTTCTGTGGCTTTGGGGGTCTGAGTTTGACAAAATAATCCTAATGAGATTGAATTGCATCATGAGATTAAAGGAGTTTTACAGCCAATGCAGCTACAAGTTTGGCTATCCTTTATTCACCATTTATATGTCATTGGCCTAAAGGTATCAGTGTCCTATTGGCTGGTTTAGATTTAGTTCCAGACTGAAATATCTCGCCAGCTGTATGGTTTCAGTGAAGGTAAGTACATTTACTCAACTGCTCTACCTACAGTGTGTACAATTTTGAGGTACTTCTAATTTACCTATTTCCATTTTCTGGTACTTCATACATCAACGTCACTACATTTCACACATACAGTATACAGTATAATGTACAGCATACAGTATACAGTATAATGTAGTTTTACTCCATTACATTCATTTCATAGCTATAGTTTACATGTTACATTTACACTGGCTTTTTAAGTGTGTTTAAACTACTACTTTTGTACTTAAGTAAAATTTTGAATGCAGGATTTTTACTAGTATTTCTTCCACTAGATGTTTTGCCACAAACTGTTTTGCTGACATTAATAATCGCCAGAAGATGAAACGAACCGACTATTGTCATCCCCTGACTTTTCTTTCTCTAACATCACAATATGGTTGACATTAGTGAAATGTGTTTCAGATTAATTCTGTTAATATGAAGAAGAACAAATACTTTCTAACCCCGTGATGGACTGGCGAGATGTCCAGGGAGTTAAATATTGGATGGATGGAATGCCTTTTATGACCATATACTTAAAATGAATGCAAAGTGCTTCAGCTGTTTAGTGATAATTAGTGAGTTTTAACATGTCAACGCACTAAAGCAGTTGTTCCCAATAGAGGGGTCAGGCCCCTTTAAAGGGTCACCAGATAAATCTGAGGGGTCGTCCGATGATTAATGGTTGAAGGAAGAAAAAACTAAGTTCTGATATACAAATCTGTTTTCACTTTTTAGGCTTTGATGTTATGAACATTAGAACATTAGCTTGTTGTTATTAGCACACAGTAACATTTTTAGCTGGAACACCCCCTGATAATAATACTTGTTATAAAATGGTATTGTTATGGTAACCTGACTAGTGTCAACTTGGATGTGAAGCAATTTCTGAGGTAAAAGAAACACAGTAAATGTAGCATCACAGAACTGCTAACAAGTTGTGTTACTCAAACGTTCCCCAAGCTTTTCTAAGTGTAATATAAATTGGATTATCCCTTTAACAAAAAAGCAACACACAGCATCATACTTCTGGAAATGCTTATTTAAAGTACTAGTTGAGACTGTCTACAAAGTAAAAGGTTTTATATCACACACACACTTTAGCTCACTTAGAAAATGACAACCTCACCAAAGCAAATCTGATCGTACTCATAACACGCTGTGGTTATAATAATTCAAACACAATTTCTCCAGTGTTGATTCATCTGGATAATCACTCATACTCCCTCAATGGGACAAAAAAAGTCATGGATAAAGTAAACCATTTAGATGTGTGTGTAATAATAGATGAGCTGACAAAAATATAAAAAATACAGAAAAAACACATATGTACAGTACAGTATACAATAGTCACATCTTATAAGCAAACAAAGTGAGATATCATATTATGATATCATAGTTACCGCTGCCATAACTGAAATATTATAATTTTCCAGTGGTTTCTGGTTTGTGGCTTTGACTGATTCTTTGCAGGGAGAGTTCAACTCAAATCAGGACACTTTTACAAACTCATTGAAAGCATCTCAATATATGATATTAGTTATTGTAAGCCATACTGAGACATATTATTATCCCAGTAGGATTTGCAGTATGCCTTAAACACAGTAAGTGTTAGGTGTTTTCTGACAGCTGAGAGGGTTTACTTTGTGGAGTTGCTATTAGGACATTAAGCTTATTTACACATAACCCATATATAGAGTATTTAATAATACAGATCCATGATGCATAATCAGACAGTTAACTGCTTGTGCATGTTTTCAGTCACACATCAAATCTTGAAACAAGAAGAGGATAAGTGAAATTCCTGCAAAACCATATTGTTCTTCAAGTACTGTAGACGCTGCCCTTCAATTAGTATTTGAGATTTGGCAGTTGCATGCTTCAGTGCACCCTCCCCACCCCACACCTCCACCCGCCCCAGTCCTTCTTCTTTAATGTACTTGTGCACGCTGAAACCACTTCAGCATTAAACCGCAGAGGACGTGCAGGAAAGATGTGGATTCCCCCGCGGTCAAAGCCTCATCATTAACCTTCTGGAGCGGCACCAGTAACAACTGAAGGCTGCCTTGACTGTCCACTGTTGCTAGGTGATGAGCGATCAACGACACAAAACAGACACACAAATCAATAGTAGCTGGTGCCACATCTCAGATGGAACGTCTCTGTTTCCCCCAAGAGGCTTTGTAACCAAAAAGTGTTTTAAAATGAGCTGGTTGAAGAGCTAATGAATAAATAAAAGTGTAACACCGAGTGCAAAAGTTCAAAAGGCCAAACATTTGTAACC